>JAWZYV010013094.1:0-129833 GCA_038373885.1 Cheiracanthium punctorium
AGAGAAATGCAGTTAGGCGTTCCTTAGATTTCTTTCCACCTGCACAGCTTTCGTTTTTCAAGCACAAAGTTTTGCTTGGTAAAGCTCGAAAAAATAAGCCCATTTTATCGCCATTTGCAATATCTTACAAATCGTATTCTTCGATTAATTTTAGCAATTTTTTCCCCAGTCATTCACAGTTTCTGGATCAACATCAGCAGCCTCACCACAAATTTCTTTGAATTTTATCGCATGCCTTTTCCTAAAACTTTCCAGCCATCCATTTGAAGCATGAAAATCTTCTTTCCCAAGTCTTTCCGAAATTTGTTTAGCTTGGGCTTGTACCATAGGTCCAGATATGGGTAAATTTCGGGACCTGGCATCAACAAACCATTTCATTGACTTCTTCATTTCCAGTCTAGCACATTTTTCTTCATTTCTCCATTTCCTTTGAGCCAGGCTTCTTTAATTTCATGTTTTCTTTTTATTATGTCGTAAACTTGAGTCTTTTCTGTATTAAATTTCTTTGTTATTTGCGCTACGCTTAAATGCTCTTTTTCCTTGGCATCAATTACTTTCACCTTTGAGTCTAAACTCAAAACATGTTTCTTATGAAAGTCAGCCATTTCACCACTTTTTTTTTGTGTCAAATCACTATGAACATGAGAGCACACAACTGCACTTTCGAATGGATGAATACAGAAATGCTCTAAAAAACCCATACTGTATTTCTCCTCCCTATTAGGCGATTCATCTTGGATTCTTCTTTGTTTGCAACTTGCCAATTTTCTGTGCTAAAGATAGAAAGCTCCGTCTTGACAGGTGTTTTGTCCTAAAAATAGACGAATATGGAGTTCGTTTCCGTGTTAAGCAGTGTTTCCGTTTCATACAGGTTAACATACATTGAAAAACATTAATCGCCGCTGGGACTAAATTTTTTTTCCAATTAAGACAGGTTTCCATTTCATGCAGGGTCTGTTTTAGACAGGTTTTACTGTAGCATCATGTTTAGTTTTAATTTTTTCTTCAGTTAACCTCGTTTTTCAATCTGCAGTAATTCCTGAGATGGGGACCCCTTTGCTACATCTTGTATTTGTTGAAAAACTTTACTATCAAATTGAAAAATATGAATTCAATAAAATGAGATTCATAGCAGATAAAGCTGCATTAGCAATTTGACTGTTTCTATAAAAAATTTCAATTTGCTTTTCAATTTCTCTATTCATTTCATGCACATCTATTGGGGTGTCACAGCTTATGATGTCAAAATTACCATAATATCATTATCTGTGAATTAAGTCTTTTAAGTTTTTATAAGAAAATCTTCTGTAGAAGCTAAAACATTATTGGACAGAGGAATGATTTGTTGGATAATATTTTTCATATATTTTTCTAGCACATAGGTTGGACCTTCGCATTTGCTGACTATTGGAAACAAGAAAGGGAAAGGGGTGTTTTGTGGTCTTTGTATTTAACAAAAGTTCTGATGGCGATGGGCAATGACTGCTGAGTTATCTGAAAATGAGGAGGATAAATTGTCTAGCCAGGTACCATTTTTAATAAGATCTTAAAAAATCTTAGAGAGGAAGTAGTAAATGTATGATAACTTTGGAGAATTCAGAATTCTTGGAGATCTCCTCAACAGATGGTTCAATAAGTGACACGATGCATGCATCTCTAGATAATGTCTGGAGCACCTGCCTTGTTTAGAAGAAATGAAGATGCTATGGCTATAACCAGTATATCTGAAGATAGCCATGGATTGTGTGCTAAAATATATTTTTTTAACAGTTTCAACTGGTAATTCTTTTAAATGTTTTAACCATGGTTTCTTTTTCATAAGTTAGATTGAACATTTAAATTAACAAACTTTGCAGAAATTTTATTACATTTTGATCTGATTTGTTCAGCATATCTGTTATTTGTAGTGCTTTGCACTGATTGAGCATTTTAGTTATATATTTTAGAAATTTCAAGAAGAATTGTTGTGCTTCATTATTTAATCACAGTGTTATTTTATATTTATAATGATGCCTCTTAAAGTCATTATTTTATGTTTTTAATGAACTAATATTAATTTTGAATGATAGTGAAAATTGTCAATTCTGTCATAATTAATCCTGAAATTTAATTACAATGCTTATTAAGGCTGGAGAAAAATTAGGAAAGCTAGATATCGAGAAAGAGCAAGCTGTGAGGGAAGAAGACTATGATAAAGCTCATCTAAAAAAGGAAGAAATGGAAAGACTTAGACTTCAGACTTATGAAAGACTTCGTATAACGACCTTAATGGAAATGGATGGAGTAAGTAATTAGTTTAATGACATTATAAAATGCATATTTTTTGTAAGTTTAATGTATGTCCCCAAAACATTTAACTTGGCTTTTATTCCTTAAATATTAATGATATATATATATTATATATATATATATATATATATATATATATATATATGATAAGTTACAAAGTTGCATAAAACAGTATACAGAATTTATGAAATGGATTAAAATTTCAAGTGAATTAAATTTAAGTAAATACAAAATTTAAGTTTTATACAGCCCCTGTACCCAGTGTCGGATTAAGACAGCGTCGGGCCTTTAGCAAATGTTACCTAGGGGCCCTATGTTCGGTGACGCACCCAAAAAGCTTTTTTCTTTCTTGAGGGGGAGCCGTTCACCCCCACATTAAAGTAGAATAGATAAATTAACTTTGAAAATAAATAGTGTTAATTATACTTTATTTTCAGTGCTATTTAATTAGTTAATGAGATTACTAATGCTAACTAGATGTGATTAAAACAAATCTTCCTACGATTTGGGAGGGGTTTATTCCAACCCTTCCTCCCCCTTGGGTGCGCTAATGTCTAGGTTTAAAGTGATAGTAAAATAAAACACAAGTTTAAAGGATTTTTTTTTTTTTGGGGGGGGGGGTAAATAGATAGTGAGACTGCCGATGTTTGAAGGTATTTATACCTGCAACTCAGCCTTTTTTTCAATTAATGGTAATGTTCATTGCTATATATTTCGAGTTTCTAATAACCACCCACTCCTTTCCCGTATGCAAACATATAACTTGAAAAAAGTTCACATCTATAAAATAATAACTGTTTCTATAAAATTTTAGAGCCTTCGAAAACAAAATGTACTTTAAACTGTGCGTTCAGACACAGTTTTTTCCCTTCTAAAAATACAAGATTGTGAAACTATTCCATTATTTGGAAGGTCTTTACTAATACTAGGTTACATATTTTTAACTTCTGCTAACTTCATTTATTTAATGGATTAATTCATAAGAAATCAAACTGAGGATAGGCAGATCTGGCGCGATTATACTTCCGCTATTCAAAATATACTGCATAAACGGGACGCATTCAAACAGCACATGCGCACAGAGGTGAACTGTTACTTCCCCATACTGCTTGGAGCACTTCTAAAGGCCATTTTTTTTTTTCGTGTTCTACAAGCATGTGTGCTTTACTCTTTAACTTACCTTCGTAAAAATGATATAAAATATTTTGTTTTAAAAAATCCCAATAAGAGGATTGTATCTTTTCTAAATAGAATAATCGATATAATAAATAATAAAAAATTCGGATAAAACATTCATTATCGTATTACTTTCAAATGTTTTTGCAAGCTATAATAGTCTTAAATGTGATCAAGTATTTTGTGAGTTTCTTTGTGGAGCAAGAGTATCCGAAAACTCCCTTTGTTTTCAGTTTGCCTGCACTTATGGCTTCCCGAATACCCCAACCGACTTGTCTTTGTGCAAAGATCCTACTCGTTCTAATTATTTTATATGAATGAACCTACTGACATTCACGACCTTGACCTGTGGTTTGACCGGCCAAAAGCAATTCTTTCATATTTAACGCTGTTAATTTCCATGATAAATATTTACCAGAATTGCGGATTCTCAAAATATAAAAATGGCTTACATTATATGTATTATTCTTGTTTGAAATAATACTTCCCCTGTGTTCAAACATTGTAAAATGTAAAATAAATAAATCCAAAGACTGCAGAAGGTTCTCTGAAAAGTCCTTAAAAAAGGATTTATAGATACACATACAACTAAGAAAAAAACATTAATTAAAATACATAAGGTGAAAACACCACAATAGGAACAAAATTACTTTTAAAAAAAGTTTATTGGTACGATATGAATGTATACATTGCTAATATTTAGCTAGGAAAGACCAGTAAATAATGAGTTCCAAAATTCTAAATTAACAGCATTTTAATACAATTCCATGAATGAAATAGCAAAACATACCATTTAGTAAATTATGTGAAAACGCTAGCTGTTTTCCCTATCAATTATTTTGTTGCCTAGCATCACATCCTTTTATCTTATATTGTAGTACACATTAAAAATACGAATTTATATTAGATTACGTTTACAAATTTTACTATCCTTATGATATATCAATCTGATTTACCTCTCATAGCCTACTCTATTATTAAAATAAACATAATATAAAGCATTAAAATTAATATTTACAAGATGCAACTAAAAATTTTAATAACTTTGTAAAATAAAATAATAAACACAACACATATTTTTTCTAAGTTGATATGCTTAATTTTTTTCATTCAGCAACTTAGCTTGTTTTTATAGTAGTAGTCAGACTGAATTGTGAAATGATTAAAATGAGTGTGGCACTATATCTAAATGAACTTAAAAAAAATGTGTAAAAAAAAGTTTACATATTTATTGTTTGTGAATTATCAATAGAATTAATGTTGCAAATGAAATGCAGTCAAACCATCCATCATTTCTTCTCTGTTTTCCCAAAAGTGAAAGTGATACACATTCATTAATATAAGCAGATGTCCAATCTCATGACTAATTAAGCAATAAACCACCAATCTGAAATGCCCAAAGTTTCACACACTTTCTAGGTGCCTGTGCCGCTATTTTCTCCCTCTTTTCCTTTAGAAGTTCGTTTATTTCTCCCACGAATCACTTTATAAAATCTGTTTACAAGGAGTAGGTTCATTTAAGGAAAAATTTCTCACAAGCCCAAGCCCAAACACAGTTGTAGTATTCTGCTTACTACTGCCGTGAAAATTTAGTTTAGTTAGGTAAAAATTTAGATTTTGTCCATTGCGTTGTGACTGTTAGTGTAGAAAATAACCCAATGATCTCAGCCTTGCCTGAAGTGTGTCTTAGAAATGTGGTAAAATAAACACAGAGACATTGCATTAGATCACCAAATCACAAATTTTATTCAACAATAACAGGGGTAAACAGCTAGTGGCCTCACGACATCAGCGTTTAGAAATAAAAGTAAGTAAAACACAGTGCAGGGGTATCACAGCGTGCGATAGTTATGCTAAAAAAAAACAAAAATATAAGAGTGCTTTAATTTCCCATTATTAGCCCTTGTAAATTAAACAAAAAAAAAATACAAAAGTAAAAGTAAATGCATAATTAAAATTGTCATGACAAAAGTAGCTCGATTGGATCCAAAACTTAAGTTAAAAGTCTCTGCTGCAGCATAAGAAAAAATTTATCCTATCAAAAAAGAAAAAAAAAGAAAATTGGGCAAACAAGTCCCCACCTTCCCCAAGCCATACAAGGCATCTGATGAAAATCCCGGACAAAATCCTTAATTGATACTTGAAACCCCACCTTTTTCAATCCAACAGGCGAGTTTAAATAGTTACCAAAATAAATAAAAAAGGGAACTTAGCAATTTTTACACCAAAGGGTGCAGCAAAATACATTGTAGTACAGAACAACTCAAACAATTACAGAGATTAGCTTAGGCCAAACCAGAAATCAACATGGCATCCACTATTATGAATTTAACAAAAAAAAAAGGATTTAGACATTGTTACTGGAAGTAATACATCTGAATAGCACACAATGTTAAAAAAGAAAATTTAGCATTTTTACAGTTGTCTTCAATTCCCCCCCCCCTTCTTTTAAGGATGAAAAGTTAATAAAATTTTAACGGATCTTCACTCGGTGAGGAGATCATGGTGGTTAGGAGTGAGGTGGATCGTCTTCCTGGGTGGGCCGGATCCTTGCAGAAATAAAAGGCAACATTCTTACCGGGAAATCAGCTGCTGGAGCTTGAAGGACATCGTGCGGCTGGATCATCAGACATCTCGCGATGTGGCTGAGTTGACTCGATCATGGCCGGGCAGGGGTCACTCGCTGATCCAAAAAAAAATGGTGAAGGCGCTAGCTGTGCGTCGTTCTACATCTAGGGGGGTTCGCTCGCTCTCCACAACAAACGATTACCGGGTATTTTGGCATTTGTTAAAATAAAATCTGCAGATCTGGTGATCGAACATTTCATCAGGCCTTCTGGCCTACCGACTTATTCACTACATTCTCAATTTGTTGCAAGTCCAATGGATGAGCCGAGCTAGACCCCTAAAATGCGCGATGAGAAGACACCCGACCAGAATACGACCTTGCCGCACCACCTCTGCTCTCCGAATTGACGCTTTTTCTGCCCCACGCGTGGGGAGCTTCGAAGAGACGCCGACCGCGGGGACCAATCAGAGCACGCCATCTCAGCCGGGAAACTTCGAGAACATTCGATCGACGGGGGAAGGAAGCGAGAAAAGAAGAAAATGGCGGCCAGCAACTACTACACGCGGGAAGGAAACGAACTTGGCCGAGAAGAAACGCAGGCAAGAACGGCCATCTTGAAATGGGAAAAGCTTAATGGATCAAAAGGGCACTAAAAAAAACGTTATTACATTTCTTAAAATTTTAGCGGGAGATAGCTAATCGTCCGAGACAACCCTGGGTAAAATTTGGAATAAAAATTAAATTAGAAGAGAGTAAAACTAATTAAAAACCGGACATGAACAAGAGATATTGCAAGAAATGAGTTAGGCTATTGAAGAGAGAAGGAAACGTAATAGTCAGCAGAAAATCGGCAGAATTTACCCGATACTTAAAATTACCCCTCCGGAGACAAGGCAAACAAGGGCAGAATTAATTTAAAGAAAAGGTAATTATTTAAAAAGTTCCAACAAAAAAAAGGGTGATTAGTAGTAATTTAAAAGATTAGCTATTGAGTTATAGAAGAAGAGTCATCCAGACCATTATATCTCCTGACAAAAGGTATTTAAATTAAACTTCCAAGTTAATTACAAGTATTAAGAAAATAAATAATTAATGGTTAAAAACAATTAAAATAAAAATTACTGCTTTTGATTTGTAAAAACATTATCCCCCAAAAACAATACAACATATTATCCTTCCTTCTCCCCCAAAAAATTTTTTACGAAGTAAAAAATTTTTCGTTGAGAAGCCAGGAACACACTGGTGAAATGTCTTGAGAAGCAGCGTATAATACCATTTTGACAACTAAACCTGGGGAAGACCAGCCATGGCAGCCAGAAAAAAAAATTTGCATAATGCAAAATACCTCAAATAAACATCAAGAACCCGTGTCCCAAGTCAGGACACATAAAAAAAAATTTCAACCCTATACCTACATATTCCATAAAGAAAAAAATCAATCAAAAGACAAAGTTTTACCTGCACATTCCTTCACAACAAAAACATACAGTATATATGTAGTACGACATATAAAACATGACAGAACAACATTAAACGAAGACAAAAAGGTAAAAATCTTTGGTACAAAAGGGTAATATGCAATTCTGACCATGATGATTTAGAGTCCAAGGAAGTGGTCAGTTGCAAAATTTTGTAAAGTCCTCGTATAAATATTCACTACGTGGAGTTTGTTGTCACAAGCGTGGGTAAAAATCAGTTCAGAGATTTCCAAAAGTAAATAAAAGGCTAGTCAGTGTCATGTATTGAATACAAGACCACTAGCAGGCAAGGACGGACAAGTACCTAGGATGTTGAACCACCCCCCTTTCAAAGAAAGCTGAGAAAAAAAAAAAAATTTTTGACAGGGGCATGACAATCCCAAATTTGTAGAGAATGAAAAAAAAACCCAATTAATGCATTAATTTAGAGGTTAAGTGTGTAAAAACATTAGGAGACAGGAGAGAAATGATCCCTGAATAACCCCACATCCAGCAGCAATTGGTCTGAGTACAACAGGCTAAACACCAGCCCAATTGTGACCCAAGATCAATTACCACCAAACATGGAGGTTAATTCAAGTGACCAAGAAGGCTCTAGAAACACATCTGGACACTAATCATTTTCTCCAAAGAGGAAAACAAAACAAAACAAGGTAATTTTAAGAAAACAGCCCAAACCAGCATGAATAACTTAAAGCAAACACCCCCCCATTTAACAAAAGGTAACCAGAAGGTTGGTAGTAACAAAAGGAATTACTTATTGTAAACAAAGTGAGAAAAAAAATTTTGAACCCTAAGTTTCTTAGATAAAGGCCCTGGGATTGTCTACACCAGCAAAGTTAACAACTTTAAAATTTTCCTCAAGCCATACAGAGAGAACAAAAGTTTGAACCCAGAAATTTCTGCACTGATTTGACAATTCCAGTACAAGTTTTTGTTTGACATAATCAGGTAAAAGTATTTTAAGAAAACTTCCATGTGGTTAGACAGTAATAAAAGGTAAAAAAAAAAATATCACATGAATTATTGCAATGGTCCTTAGCCATACACAATTTGTACTACCAAAAGGGTACTACATCAGATTATAACACTTACACAAAATCATCAAACCAAAACAAAATATTTACTTCAATAGGAACTTGTATAAAAATGTAACAACATATAACACAGATTGTGCAGGTAAAATTTGATTGATACCAACAAACAAGTAAACAAAACACCCCACCCACAAGAAACTAAAAGTAAACGAAAAAGGTAAACACAAATGCAAACACTAAAAAAAAATACAATACTAAAATGACACCCAAATTCAAAAAGGAAAAAATGATTCGCAAATAAAAGACCCAGCACTACTTTTTAATTACAAAGCCAAATTGATCACGGGGCCTAAGATTATACCCATGACTACTAGTGGAGCTAGACAGGCCTGGAGAAATCGAAGATGGGGTTGCGGCATCAATATCATCACCATTTGAACTTAAAAAGGAAACAGGGGACACAACCGTATCTCTAAAAAAATCAGTATCAGGTTCTGCATCAGACAGGGCTACAACAGGCGGCATAGGAGAAGCTTGAAAACTACCAAAACTGTCATCCCAAGTGGGATCATAAGGAAGAAAGGGGTTTGGGTACTCTTTCAACATCTTCGCTTCCCAATCATCAGTTGAAGACGAAGGGGTAGACTCAGGTAAAACAGACTCAGGAGTGTGTGGCAAGTTGTTATTACTAGTAGGAAAAACATCTCTATCAACAACTTTAAAAATCCTATTGACATGTACCTTTTGAACATCTGAAGGGTTAGTTAAAAAAAAATCAAAAGTAAAACAGGAGAACATTGCTTTAAAACGCGATAGGGACCCTTATTAAATTTACAAAGCTTTTTTGACAAATTAGGTTTATGTGCAGGTGTGTGTAAGAAGACAGTGTCACCAACTTTAATGTCTTTTAAGTTAAATTTTGTAGGAGCAGAGTTAGCTTGGTTATGAGAGGCAACTTCAAGGCGATCTTTAATTATTGGAAAGGTGTTCTGGAGATTGGTGACAATTTCCTGAGCATAGGATCTAGTGTCGGCATATGTCCTGAATTTTGATGAAAAAATCAGGTCATAAGGCAACACCAGATCTCTACCATAGGTGAGAAAAGCAGGAGTGTTTTGAATAGTTCTGTGGTAGGCAGTGCGAAAGGCCAGCAAAGCAAAAGGAACCTGTTCGCACCAATCCTCCTGAGTTTCACTAACCAAATGACTTAAAGAGTCTACTAAAACCTTGTTCAACCGTTCAACAACCTCGTTGCCTTGCGGATTATAGGCCACCGTGTGCATTTTCTTGATTCCTAAGACCTTATAGACTTCCTCCATTGCCTGCGACAGAAAATTGGACCCCCTGTCTGAGTACAGCACCTCCATAATGCCTTGTCTGGAAATAAAGTCCACCAAAACCCTAGCTACTGTGGCACTTTGTATGTCTTTAACAGGGTAAGCTTCTGGAAATCTAGTAAAATAATCTGTAATTACAATTAAAAATTTGTTCCCATGTTTAGAGGTAATAAAGGGACCAACCGCATAAATCGCAAACTTCTGGAAAGGTCTATCAACAGTGGGGATCTCCTGGATGGGAGCCTTTTGACCTTTTTTGAAACCACGTCTTTGTAAACAAGAATGGCAAGACATCACATAATTTTTTACATTACGGTACAGACCTACCCAAAAAAAATTTTGCCTAACCCGATGCAAAGTTCGAGAAAGACCTGGATGTGCAACAGTTTTGTTGTCATGGCAGGCTTGAAGAACTTTCTGAACAAGAGAGTGAGGGACAACAAGTCGAATATTGGAAAAATTTGCATCAGTAGATTGGCAAACAAGAATATTTTGTTGAAAAAAAAATTTATTTGACTTATGAATGAAAAAAGGATCTTGCGAAATATTACTCGCCATCTTTTGGCAAAAAGAGTCTTCCTGTTGTAATTTAATTAAGTCCTGGTTAGGCAAAGGTAAAATTTCACACTTAAATGGAACATTATCAACAACGTTAGCTTCTCTAGAAAGAAAGTCTGCCATTAAATTTAACCGTCCAGGTTTGTGTACAATAGTATAGTCATATTGTTGTAACGTCATAATCCAACGAGCTATGCGAGAGGTGGGATCCTTCAATTTAAAAAGTTGCGAAAGTGACTGTTGGTCAGAAAAAATAGTTACATGAGTGCCATAAATATACTGTTTAAATTGATTAATACCAAAAACCACGGCAAGGGCTTCCTTCTCCACAACAGAATAATTTATTTCAGCGGCCGAAAATTTTTTGGAAGCAAAACAGACTGGGTGCGGAAAACCGGCTTCATCCTCTTGTGTGAGCACAGCGCCCATGGCGAACTTGCTCGCGTCAGTACAGATAGAAAAGGGCTTATTGAAATCTGGTAATTTTAAGCAAGGCTCTTTCGTTAAATCCGACTTAAGTTGGTCAAAGGCATCTTGTTCGAGATCCCCCCAGGAAAATTTTACGGAGTCTTTAGTTAAATTAGTTAAAGGGAGAGCTTTTAAGGAATAATTATTGATGAACTTTCTATAAAAACCAGTCAGGCCTAAAAATGAGCGAACTTGTTTTCGGGTTTTTGGAACAGCAGCATTGAGAATAGATTTGATGTTATTAGGATCTGGCATTACCTTACCCTCCGTTACTCTATGTCCTAAATACGTAATTTCACTTTTTGCCAAAGCACACTTTTTGGGTTTAAGTTTTAGGTTTGCATCAGTTAGACGCTGAAAAACGAGCTCGAGCCTAGACAGATGATCTTCAAAGGTAGTTGATGCCACAACCACATCATCAATATAAACCCCGATTTGGAAGTTGGATAGTCCGGACAGCACCACGCCCATTAATCGTTGGAAACTAGCACTCGCGTTTCGCAAGCCAAATGGCATCCGTTTGAAGTGAAAGAGGCCCTCCTCTGTAGTAATACCCGTGAGATGAGCATCGTCTGGATGCATAAACATTTGATGAAAACCTGACGTCAAATCCAAGGAAGAGAAAAATTTAGCCCCAGAAAGAAAATCAATCATCTCTTGCAAATTCGGAAGAGGGAAATTATCTGGTATGGTCTTGGCATTAAGCTTACGGAGATCGGCCACCAGGCGAAATGATCCATCCGCTTTTTTGACCAGAAGGACTGGCGCAGCATAACTGCTGGTCGATGGTTCGATAATGCCAGCCTCCAAGAGAGTTTGAATCTGCCTCTTCATTTCAGGCTTGAGGTGGTAAGGGACACGATAGGGCTTAGAACGAACCGGAATGTCATCTGTAAGGTGTATACGGTGTTGAATGATGGGGCAGGCGCCCAAGTCGGAGGAGTTTAATGAAAAAACAGACTTATATTTGGACAAAAGAGCAATCATGTCATTGCGTTGAGATTCGTCAAGATGGGATAAATCTATGTCCTTAGCCCACTGGCTAAAATCATCTGAACCAGCTTGTTGTTCTACCGAGTTGACTTCGTCAGAAACTTTATTTAAATGGATAGGGGTAATATTAACTATTTTCATATTCTTATTTAAGGTAATGGAATCATGGGTAAGATTAATAACTTGAATTAAACACTGACTATTATCATTGATGGTGGAAATAGCATTGGCAACCAGAAAGGAAGTTAAATTTGTATCAGGATTAGGTTCAATTATTACAGTAGAATTAATGAAAGAGGGATCGCAGTTTGGAATAGTCACAAAAAATCTCTTTTGAGAATAAGCGGGTAAAATGATCTTAGCAGGCAACTTGCCAAAAAGAGAAAAGTCAACATCGGGATCAACATCATCATGTGCACTTGGCACGACAGCATTCAGAGAAAACTGGGGATGTTCATGCGTCCAGACCACTCTAATATCATCATTAAATAAAATACAGTTGTCACAATCGATATGAAATTTGTAAGTCTTTAGAAAATCAAGTCCCAAAATGACATCAAAGTTAGGAGAAAGACAACTCTGAGCAACCAAAAAATTACATGAAAACGGGGTGTTACAAATGTGCAACTCAGTTTGAATTAATTTTGGGGTGACTATGTCAAAACCCGTGAGAGCCTTTAAAGAGAGGTGAGAACTATCAAATTCCTTAAAGTTAATTAGAATATTAAAAACATTAGAAGAAATTAAATTAACACTGGCACCAGAATCTATGAGTGCACGAAACTTAAAATTGGCAAAGTTAACAGAAATTATGGGTAAAGAACTCGACACACTTACTACAGGTTGCACAGCGGGATCAAACGGGGAATTAATGGAGTGTTGCGATCCAGACCAACCTCCCCCCAAACTTAGTTTAAATTCCCATCATTTACCCCACTCTGATCAGAGCCTGAAGCATTGGCAGGAGCCTGATTTTCCTGACGAGGCCTGTGTTGGGATCTAGCAGCCTGGTCACGTTGTTTTTTCCGACAATCTCTCGCGTAATGTCCTGGGCGGTCACAATAAAAACAAGTTATGTTACGTTGAGTGCGGGCAGGTTGGGAATGTCGCTGCGGAGGAAAAGATTGTGGGATAAAACTCTGCGACTGCATTTGTGATAGCTGAGCCTGCATCGCAGCCATCTGGCTGGTGAGCAATTCAAGGCTTTTTGCATATGAGTCCGTAGTGGCCTTAAGGAGCCTCTCAAAGTCGCCTTCCACCATCTGGGAACGTGCCGTTACGGCATTTATGTCTGACAGGTGGCATTGGAGTGCCACTTCCACACGTTTCGCGACCTGTACCGCCTCGACAAAAGTTTTAGGGTCTACAACAACGACCTGGTCCTTAATGTTTGGAAGAAGACCCGCTTTGAATTGTGAAAGGAGCATCTCCTGTGAGAAGCTCTGAGGTATCGTGTCCGAGGAATTTATGGGATTTTTGAGGGCCTTATGGGCAATTCCTTCCAGTCTAGTGGCGTAATCACGCACTGTCTCCCCAAAATTTTGCTTACAGGACGTTAATTTTTCTATGTCCTGGGCCAAGGATCCCGCTTCTGCAAAGTGTGCCATGAAGCGGTCCTTGAATTCTTTCAACGTTAGACCCTCAATTGCCTCTAAGGTAGATGTGTAGAATTGGAGAGCAGCACCCTCCATTTTCAATTTCGCGACTGCCAAGGCCTGGTCATCCGTCCAGGCCGCCAAGGGCTGAATTAGGGAAAGGGAGTGAAAAAAATTGGAGCAGTTGCTACCAGACAGTGGTGGGAGCATGCCGATAAAAGCCGGACCTGGCAATGCCGCCGCCCTGGCACCTACATCTAGAGCCATACTGGGACTTAGGGAAAAAAAATTGAAACTCCCAAAATAAAAGTTTACCACCCAATAAGCTTCTCAAGACAGTCCCCAGTTACAAAGAGATATGTAAATGCATCAAAAAATGAAAATTTTCTGTATCCATTTCACCTTATTCAACACACACAAGATTGGCAAGGAGAGGTCATGGCACCATTTTGTAGTATTCTGCTTACTACTGCCGTGAAAATTTAGTTTAGTTAGGTAAAAATTTAGATTTTGTCCATTGCGTTGTGACTGTTAGTGTAGAAAATAACCCAATGATCTCAGCCTTGCCTGAAGTGTGTGTTAGAAATGTGGTAAAATAAACACAGAGACATTGCATTAGATCACCAAATCACAAATTTTATTCAACAATAACAGGGGTAAACAGCTAGTGGCCTCACGACATCAGCGTTTAGAAATAAAAGTAAGTAAAACACAGTGCAGGGGTATCACAGCGTGCGATAGTTATGCTAAAAAAAAACAAAAATATAAGAGTGCTTTAATTTCCCATTATTAGCCCTTGTAAATTAAACAAAAAAAAAAATGTAAAAGTAAATGCATAATTAAAATTGTCATGACAAAAGTAGCTCGATTGGATCCAAAACTTAAGTTAAAAGGCTCTGCTGCAGCATAAGAAAAAATTTATCCTATCAAAAAAGAAAAAAAAAGAAAATTGGGCAAACAAGTCCCCACTTTCCCCAAGCCATACAAGGCATCTGATGAAAATCCCGGACAAAATCCTTAATTGATACTTGAAACCCCACCTTTTTCAATCCAACAGGCGAGTTTAAATAGTTATCAAAATAAATAAAAAAGGGAACTTAGCAATTTTTACACCAAAGGGTGCAGCAAAATACATTGTAGTACAGAACAACTCAAACAATTACAGAGATTAGCTTAGGCCAAACCAGAAATCAACATGGCATCCACTATTATGATTTTAACAAAAAAAAGGATTTAGACATTGTTACTGGAAGTAATACATCTGAATAGCACACAATGTTAAAAAAAGAAAATTTAGCATTTTTACAGTTGTCTTCAATTCCCCCCCCCCCCTTCTTTTAAGGATGAAAAGTTAATAAAATTTTAACGGATCTTCACTCGGTGAGGAGATCATGGTGGTTCGGAGTGAGGTGGATCGTCTTCCTGGGTGGGCCGGATCCTTGCAGAAATAAAAGGCAACGTTCTTACCGGGAAATCAGCTGCTGGAGCTTGAAGGACATCGTGCGGCTGGATCATCAGACATCTCGCGATGTGGCTGAGTTGACTCGATCATGGCCGGGCAGGGGTCACTCGCTGATCCAAAAAAAAAATGGTGAAGGCGCTAGCTGCGCGTCGTTCTACATCTAAGGGGGTTCGCTCGCTCTCCACAACAAACGATTAACGGGTATTTTGGCATTTGTTAAAATAAAATCTGCAGATCTGGTGATCGAACATTTCATCAGGCCTTCTGGCCTACCGACTTATTCACTACATTCTCAATTTGTTGCAAGTCCAATGGATGAGCCGAGCTAGACCCCTAAAATGCGCGATGAGAAGACACCCGACCAGAATACGACCTTGCCGCACCACCTCTGCTCTCCGAATTGACGCTTTTTCTGCCCCACGCGTGGGGAGCTTCGAAGAGACGCCGACCGCGGGGACCAATCAGAGCGCGCCATCTCAGCCGGGAAACTTCGAGAACATTCGATCGACGGGGGAAGGAAGCGAGAAAAGAAGAAAATGGCGGCCAGCAACTACTACACGCGGGAAGGAAACGAACTTGGCCGAGAAGAAACGCAGGCAAGAACGGCCATCTTGAAATGGGAAAAGCTTAATGGATCAAAAGGGCACTAAAAAAAACGTTATTACATTTCCTAAAATTTTAGCGGGAGATAGCTAATCGTCCGAGACAACCCTGGGTAAAATTTGGAATAAAAATTAAATTAGAAGAGAGTAAAACTAATTAAAAACCGGACATGAACAAGAGATATTGCAAGAAATGAGTTAGGCTATTGAAGAGAGAAGGACACGTAATAGTCAGTAGAAAATCGGCAGAATTTACCTGATACTTAAAATTACCCCTCCGGAGACAGGGCAAACAAGGGCAGAATTAATTTAAAGAAAAGGTAATTATTTAAAAAGTTCCAACAAAAAAAAGGGTGATTAGTAGTAATTTAAAAGATTAGCTATTGAGTTATAGAAGAAGAGTCATCCAGACCATTATATCTCCTGACAAAAGGTATTTAAATTAAACTTCCAAGTTAATTACAAGTATTAAGAAAATAAATAATTAATGGTTAAAAACAATTAAAATAAAAATTACTGCTTTTGATTTGTAAAAACATTATCCCCCCAAAACAATACAACACAGTCGTGAATTACAGAGCCCGAGCCCAGTATCGCGTACTGAACCCGTCTCATCGCTATTAGGTTTCATAACTTAAAAGAGTGCCTATCAATTATCCACTAGAAGAAAATAACAAGTACAATATTCATTTTGTTTAGTACTGATAAAAAAGCTTTTTTAGTAAAAAGAAGAAAAAGAGTTTTTTATTATTTGTCCTTTTTTTTTTTGCAAAATAATTACTTGAAACAATTATGCTGTTTTTCAGTCAAGTTATATGTGTGCTATTCACAATTCTTTTCAGTAAGTGCTTAGCCATGAGTTACCAACAAAGTTATCTTAATTCTGCATATCTGTTGCTCTCAATTTGTGCAAGTTAAATAAAGTTTGCTGTTTATAAATTCTATTTAAATGAACTACAAATAAGAACACTTTTTTAAGTTTTTTTAATTAAAAATGGAAAACACTAGATATGTACATATTTAGGGTGAGAGAAAAAGATGGAAAATAAATAATTCTGAAAATGGCAGCAATTTTTATGCATTTTTTTATTAATTGCATTGTTTTTTTATTAATTGAAAATTGCCGTCATTGAATTTATGTATATATAAAACTATTTTTATGTTGTGTTATAAAGTATCTGCATCAATAAAAAATCTGTGTAATTATCTCATTATAAATTATTTTAAATAGGTTATTTTGGAAGAAAATGATAGAGAAGGTAAGATTTTTCTTGTGTAAACTGTTGTAATTTTACTTGTATCAGTACAGTGTAGCAAAACAAAAGTTGGCATTTTAATAGGGTAGTAAATACTGTTGACAGATTGTTGACGATTGTGCACAAAAAAATTATTGCATTTTTCCATGGAAATGTGGGTGTGAATAATGATCATGCTATTTTTTTTGGAAATCTGGGAGGTTTTTGGCATGTATAGGGCAGCCAATAGTCAAGAAAGACTGGAAAACCTTGAATAATAAGGAAGTTTTAGTTTAACAGAAAAAGTCAGGGAAACTTGCAAATTTTGGCTATAAACCTGGAAAATCTTGTAGTGTGATGGAGGAAATTATCTGAAATCTGCATTTATAAACTAATTTTATATTTGCCATATGTCTATAAAAAGATAAAAATGTTTTGACAAAAGTCCACTAAAAAAAGTACTTTTTTGGGGGAGGGGGAGGGGGCTAGTTAAAAAAAAAGAAGAAAATTCTTATTTGACCTAAATAGACTATTCAATAAAGGAACATGTTACCCTAAAGCACTATTTTATTTTTCTCTTTTTAATTAGACCCTCTAAAAAAAAAATTCTGTATCCCTCATGCTAGTTTTCTGCACCTATATCAAGTCATGTTTAGAGCATTTTTTAACTCTTAATGCACCAAAAACTTTGCAGCATTCTAAACTAATAGCATGATCATTATCCAGACAAGTATTTTCATGAAACCATGCTATGGTACTTTTGGAGTGTAATTTGAGTGTCAATATCATTACCACCTAATTGAAAGTCAACTTTTTTTAGCTGACACTTATGTTTGCCAAGAATGTGCTATTTGATTTTGTCTTATGCTTCTTTTCAAGATTGTAAATCATTTACTTATGGGTTATTCCATTACAGATCAACAGGACCATGTAATCCCAATCACATATTTTGATAAAATTTTTTGTGTTTTTATATTTTTTATGTTGCTGATTTCAAATTTAACCTAGTAGGATGCACATGGTGTGTTTTTACACTCCACAGTCAAAAATACTTCTTGTGTTTCTCCCACTTAAAACTGTGGTGTTTGTGTCCATGAGTACTTCTCCACAAGGTCACCTTCCTCAGTTACAGACCAAAAATGAGGAGATCTGAATATTTGTTTTACATTTTAGATTGATTTGGGGTGTGTGGACATCCCATGCACACTCTCGTGTTATAATTTTTTTAGTCCGAAACCATGGCTTGTCCAAGCTGTTCTGTTTGGTCTTTCCCTCTTTTGACTTATGATCAAGAGATGAAAAGACTTCAAAAGTTGTTAGAGGAGGTTTCTTAAGATGAGGAATTAGAAGATTCAAATAATGAAGACATGTTTAGTGATCATCAGTCTGAGTCAGAGGAAGAATGCAATTCTTCTGAAGATAGAGCTTACAATAAAACTAAAAATTATTAACAATAATTTACCATTTAACCTATCATTTTTCTCAAAAAAGCATAAATTATCATTAATCGAATCAACTGGTAGAATGTTAAAAGATTTCTTTCGTATTCATGCCATTTAATACATTTGGGGGTGTGTTGACACCTCATGCAGGTTCTATTGTTGCATTTCAAAGTGCTCATCCTGCCGGTTTAAGAATTATATTTAAAATGGTTCAGATGTTTAAAACTTAGTGGCTTTTAAATTTTTGACCAGATGTTATGTTAGCTGCCATTTTGTATGATAACCATAAGTATAACTATAACATTCTTAAATTTTTTTCTGGAAAATTCTCTTTCTGCTAAAAATTTTCAAATCTGTTAAAAATTTCATTAAATAAGATTTCACATCTATAATTTTATATTTTTCAGTTCATTGATTATGCTAATTGGCTAATAAAAATGGTAACCCAGGGATGGACAAACTTTTTCGGTCGCGGGCCAAAAATCGAAAAAAAAAAAGTTTGGCGGGCCAAGATAAATTTTTCTAAAATTTTAAAAACAATATACAAGTATTATAAATTAAATATGTTAATGAGATGAATGAAATTGTTATTTCATTTTTAAAAGTTCTTTACATTGAGGTTCGAAGTGAGATATACTGATTCTAAGGAACGAGGCTAAATGCTCATCTGTCAGTCTACGTCTGAAAGAATTCTTTATAAGGTTCATAGTTGAAAACACTTGTTCACATAGATAAGATGAAGCAAACATCGCACTGATTTTCTGAGCGTGAGATATTGAATTTGGGAAACTTACTTTCGATAATGATTTGTGAAACTAACTTTGGCATATTTTGAAACAACTGCTTGAGATGATCATTAGATTGCAACTCAATTAATTCAAACTGCAAATCTGACCTCACTGTTTCACAATTTACGTTCAAAGGCATGGTAAAAATATCCAGTTATGTTTGAATGGCACTGAAATCTTGAAATCTGCGTTTGAACTCAAAGTGCAGTTTTTTCAAGCCATCTTCATAATTCTTAAGCTTCCCTTCATTTACTGAGAGTATTGAATTTAACCTCGAGGAATGAGACAAGTCGTTCTTAGCTAGCTGCCCAGCAAACAGATTAGGTTTTAGTTTAAAAGCTTTGAAATGGGCCCAGATATTGTCGATAAATTGATTTTTCCCTTGTATCTTGACATTCAAGTTGCTCATATGACAAAGTAGATCTGTGAAAAATCCAAAGTCCAAAAGCCATTCTGTATCTTCTTACATTTCGCACTCCGCAAAACACTGTTTCTCATGGAAGAACGACACAATGTCGACTTTCAGCTGCCAAACTCGCTGAAAAACACATCCTGCAAAATTCTATCTGCGGGCCGGATTTGGCCCGCAGGCCATATTTTGCCCATCCCTGTGGTAACCTCAACAGTGTGCATTATTCTCCTTTAAATTTCAATAAAAAATATATGCTTAATTTAAATATATTTTAACATCCTTTTTAAAAAAAACATATATTTTGCAATGTGTTGAAGATATTGTATTATACTACCTGAATTCCAACTGGTTAGATTTTTTTTTTTTTTTTTTTTTTAAGTAAAGAGTAATAATATTAGAATTCTTTTGAGTGCTCCTGTAGAATTATACAGAATAAGCCACTATTTTCTCTGTGGAGTTTCATTTTGTCATCTTTAATAACCTATATCAATTTTCTTCCATTTGAAATAGTGAATACCTCTAAAATATGCTTTAAAGAATTTCTGCCCATAGAGAGTAATGTATCGAAATTCTATTGAGTGGCCCTGTAAATAAACTATCCAGTGGATTGAAACCTAAAGGAGAGCTGCTCAACTAGATGTTACAGCAATCCTGAATACAAAATTTCAGCATTCTGCGACTATTAATTTTTGCAATATGTGAGTTATATACATACCTACGTACGTACAGACATCAGGAAAAACTACTAAAAATGCCTTGCGGTCAGTCAAAATGGATTGTACTTGCATACATACAAACATACATGCATGCATACATTGAGACATCTCACAAAACTCTTCGAAGTAAATTTAGAGAGAGTGAAAATCGATTTTTTTTCATCAAAATCTGCGTACTGAAATTTTTTACGATCCCTTAATTTCCTTTTACTTCATACAAGGAATTAATAATTTACATATTATTATTATCATATACTAAAATTTCACTGCACAAAATAAAAGTTTCCCTATTATTTTTTAACAAAATAAAAAGCATGTATTGCCTTCAGTAATGGCAATACTTGATTTCTTGTTCCCCATTGGCAATAAATATTTCTCTTTAAACAAAGAAGATACCCTTTACTTCGACAGTACTGAACAAAATGTATGAGCACTTGAAAATGCAAAGATTAGTAAGGAAAAGGAAGTGTCATGTTCAACACATAGGTGATAAAATGTTTTAGACTTAGTCTTAAATAAAGCATGTGAGAAACATCATTTAGTAAGGATATTTTTTAAACATAATGTAACTAATTTATACCAGAATTACATTATAGAAGTAAACTATTCATTTCTCTACTAAAATTCATACTAATTTAAATTTAAACTTTCAATCTGGGAAAAAAATCCCTATTGTTGAAAGTTAATAGTAAATTTTTCTATAAAATTATGATGCCAATTGTACGTTGACATACAATGCGGTAGCATAGCTCAGCATCACAGACCTCTACCATTAACCACTTCTTTCCATTGGATCTCTCCCCTAGTACCAGGTATCTCATTTGTAACAAGATTTTATTTTTAAAGTAATCTAACTGTACCAATCAGTAAGGAAAAATTAACTATGTCAGAATAAAAATAAAAAAATATTGATCTAATACTGACTTCTTCCAAGTAGAGAATTTGTATATGCATTGAAACTTATGCTAATGTAATCTCAAATCTTTTAAAAGCACAAAAATAGAAAACGTGGTAAAATATTTTAATTTCACTTTATTCTAATAACTTAAATTGTTTGTTGATTGTTAAATGAGACCAAATAGTAAAATAATGTTTAGAGTTGTTACAATATTATTATTTGCTTCCTTAAGCTGATTTAAATTGTGTTTTCATTTAAGTTATAGTGCTCTTGTTAACATGAAAAGAGAATGTGTTGGAAAGGAAAAATTTAGTGACTGAAGTTATATAAAGAATAAAGTAATTAAAGTTCAATTGATAGGAGTAATCCTTTTTCTTTTTTTTTAATTCTAGGGAAGAAAACTAAGTTGTCAGAAAATTTTAATTTATGTACTTTCTGAATGTACTAATAAAATTTTAACTATTAATTATATGTATTTTGATGTATTAAAATATGCATGCACATGTTTGTACAGTGTTAAAGATCATGCTCGATTTGTATAAATTTTCATTTAAGGTTCAAAAAGCTCAGAAAATAAAAAGCAAGATACTAAAGATGTACTTGTTCCTATGGTTGGAAACTATGTAAACCATGATGATATTGCTGTATCAGCTTTAAAAAAGTAAAAAATATAAATATATTTATTTCTAAATTTTATAAATTAACAATGTATACGTTTTAAATTTATATATGAATTATTTAAATGTTCTCTTTGTGCATAAACATTAGGATAGTTTGGAATTTATTTTTTCTATTTTTGATACTGGGTGGACCTTTTCTGATTAAATGATCATTGATATTGATTGAGGACCACCAGATATTATATTTTTTTTATCGTAATCTTAATTTTTTATTGAGACAAATAATGGCATCGTACTTAAGGGCTATGGAATACTTACACTGCATCTACTGGCTCTTAACTATTACCAGTCAGCCTCCAAACAGGAATAGTCTACATGTGAAAAAATTTAAGAAAACATAATATCAGAATCAATTTTAGAATAAATTACATCCTGCTTTACAAGTCACACTGAAACTACAGAAAGAATGACTGAACTAGTTACATAAACTGCAGTGAAGTTGAGTGGCCATTAACATATGCCGTTATCTAAATTACTATCTACTAAGGAAAAATTATGTTATTTAAATGAATTTGAAGAAGAATCTAACTGCCTAAAAAGGCAAACTGTTGTGATTAAAATTTTATGTGGGAGGAGGGAAGGAAGCAGGAAATCAGTATGCAAATACCATCTCACTGTGTGAATCCTAAGTTATTTGGTGTTCTTTTTTAATGTTAAATAAGCTAAAATCCAACCAAAACTGTCATAGTATGTATCACATTTTGATAAACAATAATTATAAACGTTAATTTGTAATGCAGAAAGCATCTAAAAGTTTTTTTAAATGCTGGGTATTTGACACATTACATAATTATTACAGGTAAATGTGCCGAAATGAAGGAATTTGAACACTGTGACAAATAATTTGAAACCTTTTCTGGACGGACGGCCCGTATATGCAACCACGTGAAATTCACCATAAAGGGCATTGAATTCACTTATGTGGCATCATCATGCAAAAAATAATAAATATAGAATGCAATATGATTTTAAAGGCTCATGTAAATAAGTTTAACTTTAAAAATCTGCTGTCATCCATTTGAACATAATTTGATAATTTCCACAGTGGCAGTTTTTACCTGCTGTAACTTCTTCAAAATTTGGCAGCCATCCTAAAAGGGTTAAAGCTTAAAAAATAACCCTTTGAACAAAATTTCTGTACATTTTAGGCAAATCATGGAATTGATCTACAAACTTCAAATTTTTTATTTAATCTTAGTACTTTGTAATAAAATTTTTCCACGCTACCCATCAATCAGAATCTGAAAAAATAAATGTTAGGAATTTTACTAAAAATCTAAAACATTTAGTTAATAAAAGTTGTCCTTTCAACTTCAAATTTTTAATGTTTAGTGCCTCCAATAGTACTCTTTCTGCACTATCCATGCATGTGCATGCCATGGAATGATGTCAAGCAATTATTTGGATCATTACAAATTATCTGTTGCAGCAACATTTGCAGTTAGCCATTCTACTTCACATGCATTTTTGCCTCAATATGGACAGTGAGCATTTTGAACATTTTCCTAATGTAAACATAAGCCAATACTTATGTTTGTGTTTCCAATAAGTCCTCTCCCTCCCTCCATTCACCATAAATGACATCGTACATTTCTCACACATTTTTCTTGAAAACTAAGGGTTGTAGAGCTACAGTTCTAACATTTTAAATCTACTTCAAAAGTTAAATCTTTCTGTGCAAAATTTTGGTGATCTTGATGTGACATCCTGTACATACAAACAGGTTCATTTATAATGTTTAAAAATACTGTTAACTGGCATAATTATATTTTCTAGTATGTTAATTTTAAAATACAAAAAAATGATTTTAAAAATATATTTAAAAATGTTTCCAGAGGAGCTAAAGTGCAACCCTCTGTTTTTCCTGGTACCAGCTCAGAAACTGGAAATGACTTAGTTTTAGGGAAACTAACTGAAAAGGATAGAATAGAAGCTTCTTTACCCATTGAAGTTTTTGGATTACCCCTGGTATGTTCAGTTTGTTTTTTGTTCATGCATATATACATATACAGTTGGCTCTGTATATATGGATTTTCAAGGAATTGCCAAAAATCAGCTTTACTTAAACAAAATTCATAGAAATGAGATATTTAAATTTACTGAAGTTTCACGTCCACTAGAAATGAGTTCACACTAATGCTTTAAAGCCTGGGGCAGTAGCGTAGCCAGGATTTTATTTCGGGGGAAGGGGGGGAGCTGTGTATCAAATTGTAAGCTAAAGTTCAATTGTAAGCTAAATGCCAAATTGTAAACTAAGTAAAGGGTCCCATTTTGGGTGAGGGCTGCAGACCCTTGTGGCTACGCACCTGGCCTGGCGACTTGTAATCCAAGCCTATACCTAAGCATAGAATTTAAGCTAATAAATATATAAAAGACAATTTGCTATTGTTATGTATTTTAATGTAATAGTAAACATGTGTGCATGGTAGCACCAGTTAGACAACCTATATATGTGAAAGTTCAATTAAGTACCAGCAGTACGCTGTTAGACATCGTGATAGTAGCTGCTCATGTCGTGTCTGTTGTATCAGTATTTAAATCTACATTAATCGGTGTTGCAGTGGAACTTAATAGTGTTATAACAAAAATATAAAACATTACAAGTTTTTTTGCTCACATTTTTAGTAATTCATAATTTTTCGCATTTAAGAAACTTTGCAGTATGGCACATAATTTGCCCATGTTGTCACCATTTGATGCAGGAACTAACTCTTCAGAGTCATGGAGACACTGGAAGGAGGACTTTCAAGATTATCTGGAAGCTTTAAAATATCACGAGGAGCCAGAAAGCACAAAAACTGCACTTTTCCAGCATGTGTGCCGCGATGAGCTAAAGAAACAATGCAGATCATTTTATCTAAAGCCAGCCTCTGGTAGTATGGAAATCTTTGTTAAAACAAGTTCTAGAAGAGTTCTATGAATATTTTGCAGACTATCAGAACAAGATATATGTATCATTCAAGTTTTTGGAAATAAAGCAAAAGAAAGGCAAAAAATTTGCTGACTTTCACTCACGACTCAAAAGTACTATAATTGAATGAATGCAATTACGGTAATGCTACAGAAAGAAAGATCCATGACGCAATAGTACTAGGCCTTTCTGACAAAGCATTTCAAGAAAGGTTGATACGAGAAATGAACAGATCAGCAAAAACGCTTCAAAACATCATTGTCGAGTATAAAGCAGCCGAACACAGCAAGGCACAAGCTACCAAGATGAACAAAAATTGCAAGCTCACCATAGATGTGCTAAAGAAAAATAAACATTGCACAAAGCCTCCAAAGCAGATGAGTCACGCAGACAGCCAGGAGAAAGATTGCTGTTGGTGCAGAAGTAAACATCATCCGAAGAAATGCCCAGCATACAGAACGATCTGCCAGAAGTGCAGAGGAATGAATCACTGGGAGAAAATGTGCCACACTAAAATACAAAAACAAAGAGTAGACTCTGTTGAACATAATACAAAAGACAGCGAGTCCGAGATTGTTTACCTGGGAGAAGTTAAAACAATAAATGAGCTGGAAACAAATGAAGCAGCTGTAAAATATTGTTGTGAATGGGTAAAGAAGATACAGGAGATACAGGAGCGCAAGTTAATGTGATACCTAAAGATGAACTGAGTACAAAACCAGTGATCAAGAAAAGTAAAAAACGTGTGCTTTGCTATAACGACAACCAAGTACCAATTTTAGGTGAATGTCTCCTCACATGCAAAACAAGAAAAGTCACAAAAACCCTAAAATTTTTAGTAATTATCTTAGTCATCCCCTATATTAGGCCTTCAAGCTTGTCAAAGTTTAGGACTAATTAAAAGAGCATGCCAGTTAGAAAGAAACAAAGAAATAGAAGAAACTCCAGACCAGGTTTTAAAGGAGTATGCTGACGTATTTACTGGAGTTGGGAGACTGAATCATTCAGTGAAGATAAAGTTAAAAGAAAACTCCTCACTGTACATTGCTGCACCTCGAAAAGTGCCTCTTGCCCTCCATACTAAAGTTAAAGATGAACTTAATTGAATGGTGGAGAATGGAATTATCGCTGCAGCAGAAGAACCTATTGGAATGGGTCAGTAACATGGTAGTGAAATTCACCAAAGAAGTTGTGAATTTGCCTTGATCCAAGACCACTTGATAAAGCAATTCAAAGACCACATCATCCCATACTAACAGCAGAAAGCCAGATTTTAAAACTCCAAGTGTGTAAAGATTTCACGATTTTAGATGCAAAGAATGGGTTTTGGCAACTACCACTGGATAAAGAGCCATCATATTTGATGACATTTGCTACCCCATGGGGACACTATCCCATTTTGATTTTACCCGTTGGATTAAATTGCACTCCACAAGATTTCCAGCGAGCTATGAATGAAGTATTTGGAAATGATCCTTAAATAAGCCCATATTTTGATGACATTGCTCTGGGTTCAACAACAGTTCAGAAACATTGCCAATTGCTGTGAAGAATCCTAGAAAAGGCTAAGAAAGCAAATCTCTAGCTCAATCTTGAGAAAACCCAATTAGCATTATGGTCAGTAAACTATTTGGGTCATGTGTCATCAGATAAAGGAATCACACCTGATCCAAGAAAAACGAAAGCAATTAATGAATTTGTAGTTCCACTGTGCAAAGAAGATTTGCAGAGATTCCTCAGCATGGTCACATACTTAGCCAAGTTTACTCCACATTTGTCAGACTTAATCTCCTGTGTCAATTGCTGAAGCAAGACTATGATTGGATCTGGGATAGAAACACAGACCAAGCTTTTCATCAGCTAAAAGAAGCAATTGTACATGCTCCATGCCTGCAATACTTTGATGAAAGTAAGCCTGTAACAATATCAGTTGATTCTAGCAGTAAAGGATTAGGGGCTGTGCTACTTCAAGAGGGCAAACCATTTGCATATGGATCAGCAGCATTAACAGAAACATAACAGTGATATACTGAAATAGAAAAAGAACTTTTGGCAGTAAACTATGGACTTGAGCATTTTAACTATTATACCTACGGAAGGTAAGTTACTTTCCAGACAGGCCATAATCCTTTGATAGGTCTTAGCAGCAAGCATTACGACACTACATCACCTCGTCTACAACGTTTTCTACTGTGACTTAATAAGTATGATGTAAAACTTGTATACATACCTGGCAAACTTCTTCTAATTGCAGATGCTCTGTCTTGAGCATACTCAGAACAAGACAAATTCAAAGAGACAGATGATGAAGTTCGCATGACAATTAACCTCATAGCAACAGCTTCAACTTCAAAATGGGAAGACTATGCAGTAGAAACAAAAAATTATGAAGAGCTGCAAGCTGTAATACATTACATAGAGAATGGTTGGGCAGAGAAAAACACAACGAAAGCTGCTGCACAAGCATACTGGTACTGCAAGGAAGAACTCTTCTATTCAAAAAAAGGGATAGTTTGTCAAGGCCAAAGACTTGTGGTTCCAACATTTTGCAGAGCAAATATATTGAAAAAAGTGCATTTACCTCATAGAGGTATTGTGGCTTGCAATACAAAAACAAGAAAATACTTTTATTGGCCAGGTATTAACCAAGAAATAGAAAACTTGGTTAGTAAATGCACGATATGCCAAAAGCATCAAAATAATAATCAAAAAGAAATGCTTTTTGATCAAGAATTGCCCACATGACCATGGCAAAAAGTTGGATGTGATTTTTTCTACCTATGAAAACAGCAGTTCTTTCTCATGGCGGATTACTTCTCAAAATATATAAGATAAAAATCTGAGAAATAACACTGCAAGTGCAGTTAAATAAGTAATGAAATCCATCTTTGCAAGTCACAGCATTCTAGAAGAACTAGTGAGTGATGGAGGACCTCCATTCAGTTCTGATGAATTAAAAAAATTCTGTAAGGAATAAGGTGTGGAAAATTCTATCACTTCTCCAAATTTCCCTAGAAGTCGTGGCTAAGTTGAAAGAGCAGTGGGAACTTAAAAAAAAATCCTAATCAAAGCAGATGAGAAGGGAAAAGACCTTCACGTAGTGCTATTAGATTACAGGATAACACGTACTAATGGCCTTCCATCTCCAGCAGAGTTGTTGATGGGCAGGCGTTTAAGATCTTTTTTTGCCCTCCCACCCTCTTCACCTCAAGCCAAAATTTCCTATCAGTGAGGCAGTAAAATCACTAAAAAAGAGACAAGATATACAAAATAAATATGCTAATAGGCATGCCGTTCAACATTCGCAACTTCAAAATAACTCGAAGGTGTGGTTTCGGAAAAAGCCAAGTGAAACATGGAAGCAAGGTACCATAGTTAAATGTGGTCCTCATCCTCACTCCTATGTGATTAAAAGAAAGGATGGAGGTGTGTACGGAAGAAATAGATTTCATATCAGACCTGACACTACTTCATCCTCATGTGACAACACTACATGGACTAGAACTCTGCTTCCAACTCTGAATGCTGAAGAAACTGTAGTTCGAGTGCCTCCAAGTGATTTGAACAATCGTACTTTAACTAAACAAAATAACATTGTATGAAAATCAAATAGAACTATAGTGAAATCTGCTCGATACAGAGACAATTAATTGAACCCTAAGTTAGGAATAAAATAAGAACTTAAATAGAACTCTAAACTTTTAAAAATTTAAATAAGTTGAATGTCTTAAGACAAGGTAAGTGATTAAACAATTAAAATTGGAAATTCTTAAAAAGCTAAATAGGTTACTAGTGTTCTCTAATTTAATGAATTGTAATTTCCTTAAGTTTATTAAAAAAGGGCATGTCGTATTTTAATGTAATAGCAAACATGTAGATGACAGCACCAGCTAGTCAACCTACACCCTTGTGCAAATTAATTGAAACAAACTCGAAAATTTGAGGAAACTAAGAAAAAATGCTATTTTACTTAAATTTATACAAAATAAAACATTTTTAGTACATAATATGATCTCCTCGACTCTTTATTAGCATTTGGACACGATTCGGCATGGATTCCACCAATTTTTTACAATCATTTGTAATATTTGTGTGCTTGTACCACACATGAATTAGCACTATGATTAGCTTCTCCATAGTTGTACAATCCATATTTAATAGGCGATTCTTGCATATAGCCCAGAGATTCTCTATTGGGTTGATGTCAGGAGAGTTCCCAGGCCATTCCAATATCTCAATTTGTTTCTCAGACATGAATTTCTTGACCATTTTGGACGTATGGCACGGAGCTAAATCCCGCTGAAAAATTCCTGTTCCATCAGGGTATCGTTTCTACAACTCTGGTATAACCTTGCTATTCAAAATAGTAATATATTGGTCAGAACACATGATACCGTCAACAGGCTGCAAAGAACCAACCCCGCTGTAACCAAAACAACCTCAAAACATCTTCTTTTGAGGATGTTTTACAGATTGGTTTATGTGGCAATCCCGAATTCTTTCGCCAGGCGATCTACGCACATGTTGAATTCGCTGGCCTTGGACCAAAAAAAAAAAAAAAAAAAAAAAAAAAAAAGGCTTTCGTCGCTAAATAGCACTTTCTTCCAATTTTCAACTGTCCAATTCTTATATTTTAAAGCAAACAAGTAGCGCTTTCTCCGGATTGGTCCGGTCAGAAACTGTTTCTTCATAGGCCGATAGGCTGGTCGACCGGCTGCAAGAAGACGCCTCCGAACAGTAGATGAGCTAATATTTATTCCATGCTCTTTTAAATCTCTATTAAGGGCAGCACTAGTCTTTCGAGGGTATTTTTTTACTTTGTGTAAGTAGAAACAAGTCATCTCTTGGCGTTGTTTTCATTTTTTGGCCACATTTTCCTCTTCGCTTTGGAGATATGGATACTGTTTCTTTATTTTGTTTTATGATACGGCCCACAGTTGCAATACTAATGCCAACTATTTTTGAAATATCTTTATAAGCCTATAAGTATGATCGAACAGGGTAACAATCTTAACAGAGTAACAATGTATGCGTTTGTGGCGTCACATCCATCTCTGATCTCTGACGACAGTAAACTCTCAACTTTTGTGATCATAGCTGGAGATAGACTATCTACGAAAAATCCTGCGCATGCACTCTCATAATCCCTCTAATTGGTGGAAATTGTTGATAAGCGAAGGATTTATTCATCCCACACATATTTAAATGTACTTTAATATGATTGTTGAAGAATAATATGGAAGATTTTAAAAAGCAAGGAAAAAATACTTTGTTTCAATTAATTTGCACAAGGGTGTATATCTGTGCAAGTTCAATAAAGTACGTGCATATAGGGGTAAATGGAATCCCAATACTAAAATTTAGACATTTCTACCCACCAGTTTGATTGGGGAAAATACGCACGCGTGCAGGGAGAAATGCATTAGAAGATGGGTTCATGGGAAAAAGTACTTACAAGGAGGAGGCCCGGTCTCGTGGAAACGGATTTCAATGATCTTTGGCACAGTGGTAGTATACCATGTGAATATACTATGCATAAAATACTAAGACGCAATACTCAAATACCATCGAGAAAAATTAATATTAATTTTTGAACCACTTCACCAAAACTTTAAATAAAAGTTACGTGCGAATCAGATTGAGCGTCGTGGCGTAATGGTTAGAACGGTAGTCTTCCATTCTGGGGTCCCAGGTTCGAATCTCATGCTGCGCTAGCGTTTTTTTCCCTCTCACTCTGTTTTTAAATACAACAATACTGTTTTTATTCATTTATTATTTATTTATTTATTTTAATACCTACTTATTGATTTTATTATTATTATTTAAATTTTATTTCTACTTGCAAAATCTTTACTTTGGAATCATAATTTTACACATTCAAAATAATTCACTTTTAACACTCGCAAAACTCAATGTTTATTTAAGGTACATTTCTTTTTGGGATAATCGTAAGAGAGACTTCTTTTCTAATTTTCACCCATTCGTAATGCCACAGCAACAGCATTATTTCTTGTAATCGTCTGTCATTTGTTGATGGGTTGTCAAATTTAAAATATCACATGTTAAAATTTCAAATAGACATATTTAAGCAGTGAAACTTATTTTGAAGAATTATATTACAGTTAAAAATATGCCACAGGCCAAGCAAGCTCTTATTGTTGTGATGAAAAAGCTACTGATAGTTCTACATACAGTGATGTTTTAAAGCAGTGATTAAAAAATGGAGTACCGTATTACGAAAGTTCACTTCTCAAAAAAATTTAATTGCAACGCCAGTTTCTGATACACTACCTGAAGAAGCAATGATGATAGGCACAGAATTACACAATAGTACATTGGATGTGTTGAATGAACAGAATTTTGTAACTGATGAGAAAGTTATCCATGCTCAAGAAGAGTGTATAGAAGAAAGTTTCGAATCAGTTAAAGATAACTCGTCTGATGACTATGTACTAGATGGGGAGAAAAAAAGAAATTCAATTAGTCATAACTATATTATTGATTATAATTATTCTATTCAAATAATCATAACTATAATCAATTGTAAAAATAGACTTTGAATAGTAGAAATAAAATTAAAAAATATATGTAAATAAGTAATACAAAAATTCAATAAGTAGTAAAAATAAATAAATGAAACAGTAAATAAATATTTACTGGACTGAAAGAATTAATTACCAGTATTGATGTATTTAAAAACAGAGTGAGTGGGGAAGAAAAAAAAAAATGCTAGCGCAGCACGGGATTCGAACCCGGGACCCCAGAGTAGGAGACCACCGTTCTAACCATTACACCATGGCACTCAATCTGATTAGTGCGTAACTTATATTTAAAGTTTTGGTGAAGTGGTTTGAAAATTAATATTAATTTTTCTTGACTGTATTTGAGTATTGCGTCTTAGTATTTTATGCGTAGTATAGTCACATAGTATACTACCACTATGCCAAAGATCATTGAAATCCCTTTCCCCGAGGCCGGGCCTCCTCCTTGTTAGACATTTTTAAGCAAGGGTTGCACTGCCTATTTATTAATCGTGCAGTCTGTTCTTGTTTTTTACTTTTGGTAATTGAAATGAGCAATTGTTAAAAATGTATTTATTATTATTATCATTATATACGTATGTATGTATGTACATTATAACTGAATGATTGTCATTAAAAAATAATGCATTTATTATTTATATATATATATATATATATATGAATATATAAATAATTTTTACTCACTATATATAATAACTTATACTCAATAATGACTGGAGGTCAGACTTATTTTAACCAATGTTGCAATGGCCACTAACTTATTAAAAATGATGCCAATAAAATAAAGAAAGAAATCAGATTACAAACTTCCTAAAAAGTTCATTCATATTTAAAATAATGGTTATGCTTTTTAACACATGTTTCTCAACCAGTCTCTTAAAGAAGTTTGTGTATCCTCCCTCTGTGTCAATCGTTGAATTTGAGCAATCCGGGAAGCAACCACGATCAGGAATGAAGAAATTAGAATATTACCATAATCTTAGAGAACTTGACACCAGGGTCATTTTCAAAATTCGGTGCCATTTGAGGTGTTCAAATTTAATGATATTTGTTTTGTTTCCTTTTATTCCATATGTATGTTTATTTTTATATTAAAGTATTTTTGCAATAGCTTTGCAATTTTCCAATAAGTATTTTGTAATAGTGCGTCTTTAATCCATCTTTAAATATTTTTTTAAATTAATGATATCTGCTTAGCTCATTTTATTTATTTTGTTTTTGCCTTAAAGGCAGTTTTCTTTAATAACAAATTTGTTGCCCCTTTTTCTTTTCCCACTCTTCTCTTTAAGCTAGCCCCTGGTATGTTCACATAAAGTTTTTTTTATTTTTCTGATATTTTGGCTATGTTTCGGCCCTTGATAGGATTTAATTTTTAATTTTGAGCATTTTTTCGTGCAGTTCAAGCTATTTTTTCATCAGTCTAGATACTGATTTGTCCATTCACTGAACTTCTTTTCTGACAGCGCGGGCTGTTCTAAATTTTTGCCATTTTGGGTGTTTGAAATCGCCATCTTGATGATCACTTCTTTTGCACACGAAGATGCATTTCCTGCGCGATCTCTCAATGTTTCTAAGAAGATACCAGTGCACTGGCAGATGCTGATTGGCTGAGAGAGATGTGCGGTAGAGTGTCCCTTCACGAGAAGGGTGCGGAGAGTCAGTTGAGTTTGAAGTGCCGTGCGAGGAGGGTGCCCAGTTGATTGAGCTCCTGCGGGTTTTTCCATGAGCAGCATAGAGATGATGTCCCGGCAGTAGTACCATATAACCTAGTTGCCACAGTCTGGAGTTCAGCACATAGATTGAGGTGAATAAAAAGGAAAAAAGGTGTCTAACATTGGAGGAAGCGCTTGCCAGAGTGGGGATCGCCACCATGATTGTCGGTGAAAGGTGACATAAATACAGGACTCTATTCTTATGCAACATATCACTTTGCTTATTTTGTGCTGAACATAAATGTACAAATTTCAAAGAAAATTTCCGGTAAAACCCATGACAATTTTCATCAAGTCTGATAATAAAAAATCTATGAAAATTAAAAATAAATGCATGAATAATTTTCAAATAATGTGCAGAAATATGGTATGTTTTATATTATGGAAAAAAAAACTTACTTGAAATTTATTCTTACTTCTTAAATTTCCAAATGGCACCCAGTTTTGAAAATGACCCTTTACTAATGTGTTGTTGTTTCTCACTCCTCCGACTAGCAGAGCTAGATCCGGTCCATGAGCCCATTCATCCTGAAGAGGTCTAGTACCAATAGGAGGTCTTGAACCAGGTCTTGCCTGGTAAGTCCCAGACAAGATAAAATGTGGCCGGGGTAGGCCTGTGCAGAAGAGCACCTAATGCAGACGTTGAAGTGCTTATTGCCAGCAACAAAAGTCATTGATAACAGATAACCACTAATGAAACGAGTAAGAGCAGTTTGATCTCGTTTCATTAGTGGTCATTGTTGAGATCACTAATGATGTCATATATTGAGTATGTCATATATTTTGTAATGGCACCTATTGAATCTTTGGTGCAACTGAAACCCAGTGTATGCGATTGTGCAATTGGGAAATAACGATGATCAGGGGTGGGCAATCGCAACTGCTGTTGTTTTGTTTCTATAAGAGGTAGCAAATGATAGCAAAGGCAATAAATTATATTTTTCATGATAATCTTAGAGAATTTTTAATTATTTCTTGATACTTTTTAATGCTATTTGCAATCATAATATCTGCATAAAAAACAACCTGTACACTGGATTCTACTTTATCCTCATCAAATAATCAAATTAAGGTAAATAAGTAACAGGAGTGTAGCAAGCAGTGATTTAAAAACATAACTTATTGCCTTTGGTATCATCCGCTACTTCTTATCGAACCAAAACATTAGTGGTTGCGATTCCCCTTTCCTGATCCTCATTGCTACCCGATTACCCAAATGCATACACTAGGTTTCAGCTGCACCAAAATCTCAATATGTTGCTGCTATACGAAAGACTCAATATATGCCATTGCAACATTAGTTAAGGGACATTTTCAAAATTGGGTGCCATTTGGAAATTTAAGAAGTAAGAATAAATTTCAAGTAAGTTTTTTTTTTTTAATATAAAACATACCATGTTTCTGTGCATTATTTGAATATTACTCATGCATTTATTTTTAATTTTCATAGATTTTTTTATTATCAGACTTGATGAAAATTGTCATGTCTTTTACTGGATATTTTCTTTGAAATTTGTAAATTTATGTTCAGCTCAAAATAAGCAAAGTAATGTGTTACATAAGTATAGAGTCCTTTTGTCCATATAATGTAGTCTTTTTCACTTAAAAATATTTTTTATTATTTTATTTTATTTTTTATTTTATTTACTATTTATTTTGTAAATTTTTGTTTGCCATGTCTGTTACTTATAATAGTAACAGACATGACATTTCAAGAATAAAAATTCATGAATAATTCCACAAAAACTAACACAACAAACAACACTAAATAATTCCACAAAAACATGAAAAGAAATATTAATTTAGACTAAAAGACAAATGATCTAAATTAATTAACTGAATTAACAAATAAATAAACATAATTTGTACAACTAATTAAAGTAACAGACATCTCATGCAATAAGAATACTCATCACAAACAAGTTTTTTCTTTTTTGACCACACTCTAATGATGAACAGATATTGCTATTCTCAAATTCCAATTTCGTTGTTTAAAAAGTTGAAAATAATATATGGCAACAGACGGGACATCAGTGTCTGGACAGCTATATTTAACTATCAAAAATCCTATATTTTTCTTAAAACCTTATAGAATCATATCCATAATGTAATTTAAAGTCTATATCACAATGTTAAAGCATGTCAGGGCAGAAAGTTTAGTTTTGGGACAGTAATTCTGTATAAGACACTTTATGTTCTGTGATTTGGACAGCTATATTTCTGCATCTTCTCTACCTATTTCTTTTTTTTTAATTGTATTAAATAGTGTGCCTTTTAATCTATTGTTTCAGTACTGGAAACTGTCTGGATAAAAAGAAATATCCTTTAAATTTTCTTATACTTTGCAAAAATTTTTTAAACATGTACAGCAAATGGTACTGAATTTTGAAAATGATTCTGGTGTCAGGTTCTGTAAGATTATGGTAATATTCTCAATTCCTCATCCCTGATCATGGTTGCTTCCTGATTGCCCAAACACAACGATTGATACAGAGGGAGAAGGGTACACAAACTTCTTTTAAGAGACTTGTTGAGAGACATATGATAAAAAGCATAGCCATAATTTTAAAAATGAATGAATTTTTTAGGAAGTTTGTAATCTGATTTATTTCTTTTTATTTATTGACATCATTTTTAATAAAGTTAGTCCCCATTGCAACATTAGTTAAAATAAGTCTGACCTTCAGTCATTATTGAGTATAAGTTACTATATATCATGTGTGAGTAAAAAATTATTTATATATTCATATACAGGGGTTGCGCTGGCTCTTTTTAACATTTTGCCAATTCATTCGCCTAATTAGATTTTTCCTTTCATCATTAAGAAAAGCAATTGTTAATATTTTCGCCAAACTAATTTTATTTTCATGATTTGCGATGTTGGCGAACAACAGTATGACCACTGCATATATATAAATAATAAATACATTATTTTATAATGACAATCGTTCAGTTACATTGTACATACATGCATATATAATAATAATAATAAATACATTTTTAACAATTGTGCATTTTAATTACCAAAAGCAAAAAACAAGAACAGACCACACGATTAATAAATAGGCAATGCAACCCTTGCTTAAAAATGTCTAAGTACTTTCCCCTCACAAACCTATCTTCTAATGCATTTCTCCCTGAGTGTGTACATGTTTTCCCCTATCAAATTGGTGGGTTGAAAAGTCCAAGTTTTAGTATTGGGATGTCATTTGCCCCTATCCACAAGTCAATAAAGTACCAGCAGTGGACTGTTAGACATTGTGATAGTAGCTGCTCATGTCTTGTCTTTTGTATCAGTATTTAAATCTATGTTAATCGGTGTCGCAATGAAACTTAATAGTGTTATAACATGAATATAAAACATTACAGCTATACTATCATAATCTTTGCTGCTTTGTGCAAATTAAAAACAAATATATTATTAAAGTTAATGCACTTATTAGTTGATAAACTTGAATAAAAAATTACTAATATTTTTTTTTCATGTTTAATTTTTCATTAAAAAGTTTGTTTAGTAAAGTGAATAGTTACGTTAGTGTTAAATGTTTGTGTGTACTTTGATACAGGAAAAGGTAAATAATAAATTTGGTATAACAATGGCATTAAAGTTTTATATTTAAAACATATTCAGAAAAGAAATTTTCAACGTAAACTTTAAAATTTTGACTCTGAAAAATTCAATTAATAGGAACAAAATAACTTTAAAAATATATTTATCTGAAAATGATGAATTCTTTTTTAAAAATTTGTTTGCAAGGGGGATATTCATTAAGTAAGAAATTTCTCATTTATCTTTTCTGGAACCCAAGCCTGAACACCATAGTGAATTAAAGAGCTTGAGCTCATCTCATTTCTAAGGTGCATGACTTTCAAGATAGTAAACTTTCAGATTCGCCTTCTTGTTAACCATTTTTAAAAATAATTTTCTAAATAAATACTTTCTGTAATAGGTTTTCATAGTGTAGAAAAGTGTAATGCATGTCTCTTACTAACATAGTCAACTATTAGAAAACACAAATTTATATTCAAGGTTGTCCAAAAATATGTTATCACTTAAATGGAAGAGATGTATTTTAAGAACATAATAGTAAAAGAACCTCCTTTGAACATAATATCAAATATGCTCCTTCAACCTGTGCACCTATGTTCTCAATGCAGGTATAGAGTTTTTGCACCATATGGCCATAGCTGTTTTACACATCACAATAAGCATAGAGCAGACAGCCATTATTATGTGTCTCTGAAGGTCACTAATATCAGTTGGTCTTGCAACATACTTGCATTCTTTCACCATTCCCCATAGTCAAAAATCATAAGGTAATTGTGCTTGCGATGTCTGGTAATTGTGCTTGACATGCCAAAGGTACACCTTGTTCAATACAATGCATACCAAATATTTCATTTCATGCAGGTACTGTCAAACAGGTAAGGAATAATGCATTGGTGTATTATTAAAGTAACCAGATGCTATGATACAGTGATGAAGGTTGTCTACTACAAAATTCTGCAACACATCAAGGTACGAATGTGCTGTTACAGTCTGCTCATTAAAACATATAGACCCAGTAATGCAAAATGCCACACCGCACAATATGTTAACTTATTGAAAGGATCAAATATGCACTTTTTGTTAATGGGGATTTATCCAGATGATGCAATTGTGTTTATTCATGTTGCCACTGACATGAAATGTTGCTGCATCCGACATTTAGAACACAACATTAGGGTCTATGTATGCCATTTGTAATAACACATCTCCAGCTTGTCAGGGGCGTAGCTAGAGGCTTGGGAGCCCTGGAATAGCAAGTGATTTGGAGGGGTGGGGGCTTTATCTGCCCCTTACCTCTACACCTCTTTCATTTAGTAATCCCTTTTTTAATAGCATAAATTTTTATTTTTTTCTTAATTATGTGGAAAGGCCATTTAAAGCAGGCAAAGCACACCTTGATTTTTCTTGAATCAATATAAAATTTAGAGGAAATTATGTTATTGTAAAATCAATTATCTTACAAATTGTTTATTATAGTGGACCAGTGCAGAATGAAATATTAAGCATTGGACTGCTAAGGCAGAAGGAAGGCAGGGACAATCAAAACAGAAAAGTAATTGTGGAACTTATATGAAGAATTGCATAAAAAAACTCCTCCACCTTATGCACAAACAAAACTTCCTTGTTCTGGGGCCCCAGTGATAGCTACGGCTCTGTAGCAATCACTGGGGCTTCAGAATTATACACGAGCAATTTTATCTTCCTCAGAAAGTGAATGTATTATTTGAATGCAATACAGCTTCATTCTCAAATCGAGGTGGAGAATTCTTAAAGCATTCATCCAGGGGATTCCTGTTTTTACTAATAATTTCATACTTGACTTTCCTGGGCTCCTAATTATTGTGCCTTGACCATTTAGGCTGCTTTCTTCTGCTCAAATACATCCACTGTTTCAAAAATCTAAACTCATGTTTTGTTTTTTTTTTTTTTTTGTGTGTGTGTGTGGGTGGGGGGTCAGATATTATGCCACAATGCAATACTCTTTCTTATGTATTACAGAACTACTTTTTACCATTTCATAATGTATTTAAAATTATATAAATTGTATGTCTAGTATGGATGTTTTTTTAATGAACATTACTGAGTTAAACTTTAATTAAAAAAAACTATTTTAAATAAATAAAGTGCAATTTTGCAGTACCTGTAATTTTAATTTATATTCTTTTCAACATAGTTTTGTGTCCTTTACTGTTGTCCCAAATTTCGCCTAAGGCACGATTTCCTCTTTTTTTCTGTTTGCTGCTCTCATCCCTGAGATCCTTTGCTCACAGATTTGTCATGCATTTGATGCATAGTAGTTAATTGGCTTGAGGGGGATCTTTCTGAAACCATTTCCAAAATTTTGTCCGTACTTCTGTGGGTAACACAAACACTTCCATCTAAGTTGTTACCTTGTGCTTTTCTTGAAAAGTCAGCTGGCATATTTAGTCTCCAACAATAGAAAATTAAAAATTGTGTACTACCATGTAAGTGGTAGCATCTATTGGACAAACCATTCTTATATTAATGTTTGGAGGATGAATGGCCAAACTTTTTTTCTCCTCCTGCTGCAGATATGATTTTTTTTCTTTTTAAATTATACATTAAGAAAAAAATATTGATTAAAGAAGAATAATGTTTTCCTTAAATAGAAAATTTTCTGTGACTTGGACTATGAAATATCATCTTTAAATACAGAGTATCATTAAACAGAGAGCCAACTGTATACATAATATTTGTATAATTTATGCTGAAAATCTTTTTTTACCATACACATTCAGGTAGAAAAAATGTATTCCAAGTCCTTTAATCAAAGAGAAGAAGCCATGAAGGAGTTGAAAGCTTATTTGGAAAAATATCAGAGGAAAGGAAAGATTCACTCACCAAGTGATGTTATCAAAGCTGCTGCTTTCCTTCTTTACAGGGCACTGTATGATAAAGTTCAATCAGTATGTATTTGTTTTATTAAAAAACATCCTTTTATTACATTTTGTGTTGCAATATTCATTATTTTAGTAATGCATTATTATTTGTTATTTTTGCCTTATTTTTTTGATTAACTGTTTTAGATATATACATACTATGCAATATGTTTTAGATTTATACTGCAGCTCTAAACATCCTTGCATTCTGCTTCAAGAGCTTTATTCCTAATCATCAGTAAGTGTATAATGAAATTTTGAATTACAGTTTTGGAAAAAAAAAGTAGATTGATATTCCTGTTTCTTAAAATATAATATATACTAAGTTATTTATTTAGTTTAATCCGGCCCAGACTGTGAGGACAGTGGGCCACTGCCCTCACATCAGAGTTGGGGCCCAGGGTAGATATTGTGTAATCAACTGATGAATGATAGAATGTGTTATAATTTCAGGGTATGGGGGAAATATTGTATAAAGATTAATTAATATTCATTAATTATAAGAAGTATATACAGGGTGTCCAGTGCTAACGCTGTCCAATGGCTATTTCCTAAACCGTTAGTCAGAGACACATAGTTCCAATTGCAAAAAAGCTTTAAATTGTATAATCTATTATATGAGAAACAATTAAAGTCAATAAATCAATTTCTATAAAAATTAAGAAATTTAAATTTTTATACGGTCCCCCGGTCCTATCGGTTATATTTAGAAAGATTTTCTTTATGCAATTTCATGCACAATAAAAAAAAAAATTCGTCCTTCTACGACCAAAATTCATCGATTTACGAAGCAGCAAACATTGTGACTTAAGTCACTTTTCCACGTTTAAAAATGTCCCGTTATGGTAAACCGTTAAGGGACCATATAAATACTGAAATTTTAAAGTATAGGTTTTAATTTCATTTTCTGGCGTAATGCGGAAAAAGAAGCAAAACTAATTTTAGGGTACTGATCTTCAAGCAGACAGGGCCTTATTATCGCATGGGCAAATCGGGACTTTGCCCAGGGCCCCCCAATTTCAAATGTTGTTCTGAAATATTCTTTTTTACAACAAAATTTTATAAAAAATGAAACAAATTTCAAAGATCAGAGGCCCCCTAATCTATCAATGCCCGGGGGCCCCTTTTGGTCATAATCGAGCCCTGCAAGCAAAGGGTTATAGTCAAGCTCTATTAAAATCTATCTGACTTCAGACTTACTAAATCGTATATAGTGTTACGAATTTTCGGAGCAACCCGCTGTTCTGGGGCTTAAAATAGTTCAAAATTCGTATTCTACGCTTCAAATAGATAAATTTTGCTTTTTGTTGCATCAAAATCCGTCAACTAGAGCCGGAGATACGGAGGTTTCGGTTTCCCATTAAAATATATGGGGTTTCTAGAAATCTCGAGAAATATTGGTCCTAGGGCTTCAATCTCTTCACTTTTGGGGACTTATTTTTGGCGCCAAATTTGGCGATATTTCGCCAAAACTCGCCAAGCGTGGCGACATTTTGTTCATTTGGCGCGATTTTCCCTATGGGGCCTGTAAAGTTGCTTTTGCTGCATTAAAAACGCATAATAACCTATAATTTCTCTTCTATGACGTAATCAAAATTACCGCTTTATGTGGAATCCTCGAGAAATAGACTTTTCTGGAAGCTTCTTGTACCTTCTACGTCGGCTATAAATTGAAGCGCTTCGGAAGCCCCAGTTCAGTGCAAGTTGAACGCCCAGTGTGTGAAGAGCTCTCTCAGTGTGAATACGCTTGATAGAAGCGGTGTTTCGCGCTTCTTTTCAAAGCTGTTTTAAAAGTGCTGTGTGTAAATTCTTCACTGTTGAGTCTTGAAGGATTATTAGTGTTATCCCTCGTATATTTCCACTGAATTTTACCTGTGGAAGTGTTTTATTTTGTGTGAAAATTACAGCCTTTGTGAGAACTTCTGATCTAAGCGGACTGTTAAGTTAATAGCACATTACTGATTAAGTGTGCTTGTGAATTTTGTACAGCTGATTGTTCAACTAAGTTCTTGAAGCAATAAAGTTTGTGTTCCATCTTGACAAGTGACTTTTTACTAGAACTTTCTACACCAGCTGGACTTTAGAACGACGAACCCAGGAAACAAGCAGAAGATAGGTAGCATGTGCCAAAGGTAGCATGAAGATGTGTAACATAAGAGTATGCTACGAAAAGTACAGGAAGAGTTTTCTGTATGAGTGCATATTCAGACTGCAGTCGAGGGAAGTTATTTAATGCCAGTTCATTTAAAAAACCTGTTTAAAAAATTCTACTTTCAGCATAAGCTATATTTTTAAGTTACTTTATTGGATACACATTGTTAAACGTTAATCTATATTCATAAAATAGTTAATGAAATTGCTAATAAATATTACAAAGCTCAAACCATGTGCATTAATTTTTCGCAAATTCATTTTGTATACAACCCCTATTTCACAGCTCGAAAAGTGCTCTAACTTTAAGCAGCTGTAACTCGGTGAATTTTGGCCGTAGAAGGATGAATTTTTTTTTTTATTGTGCATGAAAATGAATAAAGAAAAATTTTCTAAATATAACCGATAGGACCGGGGGACCGTATAAAAATTTAAATTTCTTAATTTTTATAGAAATTGATTTATTGACTTTGATTGTATCTGATATAATAGATTATACAATTTAAAGCATTTTTGCAATTGAAACTATGTGTCTCTGACTAACGGTTTAGGAAATAGCCATTGGACAGTGTTAGCACTGGATACCCTGTATATTTACACACATTACCGACTCACTGGCTGCTTCTGTAATGGTCCCAGATTGTACCACTCCAAAACAAGTTTTTTTACAGTAATTAAGCTCCAGATCTCCATTGTTTGACGAATCATCTTGAAATTTTATACAGATGTAAATGGATATAGAGAAGGCTGTAAGCGACATCAAAATTCTAAAAATCTGCCCATTACTTGAGTTTGTGATTTTTAACAATTTTTAGCTGCAGAGAACTTGCATAGAAGATTATTGTTTTTTATGAGTTTAATATATCGTATTAAATGTCAACTCTCTTAACTCAAAAATCATGTTCTGGGCAAAATGCTTTCATAATTTTTATGATTACTGTTAGCTTTGAATAGCTCTTTCGAATAATCTTGATTAAGATTCAGAGGCATAGCAAGGGTTTTCAGTGCCCGGGGACTACCAAAGTTTTAGCGCCCCCTTCTGTTTGCCAAAGTGTAATGGGGAATGTTTTATATACAATTTGGCACCCCTTTATTCCTGCACCCAGGGACAAATGCTCCTCCTTGCCCCCCTCTAGTTATGCCGCTGCTAAGATTAATCTTTTTCATGAAATCAAACAATGGTTTTTCATAAATCAAGAGCCACAGATATAGATTAAGGATATTAGTTTTCAAAAGCCCCCCATTTAAAGTGCAAGGGAGATTATGACTGCCTCATCGTCAAATAATAACTACATTTTTGTGACTTAAACAAACCTCTATTTTTGTAGCAACACAAAGAAGGTGTGCAGTGTTTTTTAGAGCTTTCCCATTTAAGGAATCGGGTGCCCATTGGCTACTAAAAGCCAACTATCTCCTACTGTAATCAAGCATAGGCAGCTATGGCTTCATGTAAAAACAGCTAAAGAGCAACTTTTTGTAACTATGCTGCCAACACCATGATAATCACTAAACATAGCACAACAGTGGCCACCTGGAAATTTTGAGAATGTAGTGGTACCTCGACATAAGAGTGCCCTAACATACTAGATTTTTGAGATACGAGTCATCGGGATAGCGATATTTTGCTTTCAAATGCAAGAATTATTTGAGATACAAGGAACTGGATCAGCGAGTTGGCTAACTACACACGACGCAGTTTACTTTGTAATGTGTATCTCGCATTTTCCCGCATCTCAGTCAGTGTGCTTGTTTGCCTCGCTGTTGAAGCATCTTTGATAAGTTGTTCTCCCGTTTTGTGCTTTATGTTCATTTACAGTTTTTATAACCATGGGTCCGAAAAAAGTGAGTGGAAATTTCAATGCTCAGAAGAAGATGATGTCTATTGAATTAAAGCATGAAATCATAGAAAAACATGAGCATTGTGTGCGTGTGACTGACTTGGCGAGGCAGTACAGGCATAGTACTTCAACGATATATACTGTGCTTAAACAGAAGGAGTCGATAAAGGGTATAAACCAGCTAAGGACGTTACAGTAATTTCTAAGCTCTGGATTTCTCTTCATAAAATGATAGAGAAACTGCTAATGGTTGGGTGACAGAGAAGTAGCTTGAAGGAAATACGTTAAGGCAGGGCTTCATATGCTAGTAGGCATGATCGATTTACAGTGATTTGCTGAAAAAGGCCCCATGCATTTCCTTGGAGGAGGCATCATAACTCATTTAAAGCCAGTTGGGGCTGGTTTGACTAGGAAAAGGACCGTCATTCATTCCGCCATCAGGCATGGTGAGGTGGCATGTTCGGATGTGAAGGCAGCTGAAGATTACCTCAAAACATTTTCCCGAACTGATAGAAGCCAAGATATACCCCTCAACAGGTCTTCAGATGTGATGAGACAGGGCTTTTCTGGTAGAAGAACCTGAATAGGACTTACATAATGGCAGAGGAGAAGACTATGCCAGGCCACAAACCAGTGAAGGATCGACTACCTCTCGTACTATGCACCAATTTGAGTGGTGACTGCAAGATCAAGCTTCTGCTCATATACCATTTGGGAAACCCCAGTCTTTAATTCACATAAGATTTTAAAAGAAAAACTGCAAATTATGTGGAGGACAAGCCTGAAGGCAAGGGTCACGAGGCAGTTTTTTGTGGAGTGGATAAACCTGTTTTTTGGCCTTTCTGTTAAGAAATATCAACAGGAAAACAGTCTACCCATACAAGCCCTTCTTGCCCACGACAATACTCCTGCTTACCCACTGAACCTCGAAGATGACATCCTCGAAGAGTTCAAGTTTATAAAGGTTCTCTACCTAACCCCCCAACATCACTCCTATCCTGCAAGCCCATGGATCAGCAGGTGATTTCTAATTTTAAGGAGATATATGCCAAGCACCTGTTCTAGCACTGCTTTGAGGTGATGGAGAACATAAACCTCACCCTTCGAGAGTTCTGAAAGGACCACTTTAACATCATGATACACTTCAGAATTATTGATCAAGACTGGCTGGGTGTTACAACGAGGACCCTGACCTCCGTATGGAAGATGCTGTGGCCTGAGGCTGTAGTCGAAAAGACCTTTGAAGGATTTGAATGTGAAGTGACAGTGGAGGAGAAGATTGTGTCTGAGGAAATCCATGGACCGAAGGGAGGATTAGTGAGACCTGAACGAGCTCATCAAAGAGCACTCTCAGGAACTGATGATCAAGGAGTTACAAGAGTTACAGTCTCAACAGCATATGGAGATTCTGCAATAAATTGGCTTTGAGGAGGAGCCAGAGGTGAAGGAGGTTGTCTGTAGAAGTGTGATAAAGGAGATCTTGGGAATGTGGTAGAGAGTTTCACAGTTCCTGGAAAAGAAACACCCCGAAAAAGTATCAACTGGTCGTACATTGGAACTTTTAATGACACTTGCTTAACTCATTTCTACAACATTCTGAAATGGAGGAAGAAACAAACCTCCTTGGACAGGTTTTTTTTTTAAATGGCCTACAAGTGAAAGTGAGGAAAGCGTAGCAAAAAAGGAAAAGACCATTGATGAGAAAAGCAGTGATGAAAATTAAGCGAAAGTTAAAAAAAAAGTTATACAGTAGCATTTAAGTTCAATTTAGTGCAGTGTGTTCCAAGCTAAATACACTTTATAGAACCAGTTTATTTCTTTACATTCTCTTTTATTGTATTTTTATATAATATTTGTCATTTATAAATACATTTTTCTTATTCAAAAGCATTTAACAAAAACAACAGCGTTGACAATTTGGGGGCTGGAATAAATTAATGCCATTTAATTAATTTCAATTGGGAAAATTGCTTTAAGATATGAGCAAATTGACTTATGAGCAAGGTTACGGAATGAATTCGTATCTCGAGGTACCACTGTATCTGCAAGAACGGATAAGCTGGATTCATACTGGCTATTTCATTCCATTGCTGGTCACCACTGTAAAGGATGTCTTTTCATAATCAAGAAGTGGACAAAACCTTAAAATTCCAAAAACATAATGCAGCCAATTTTTGGAACAATACATTGGTATATTATTAATATTGGTGCAGAAACTGCTGAATTATTGTTTTCATATTGAAGTGTATACTTGAAAGTCTGGGGTATCTAGAATGTCTCACCAACCACTTGGCATGACAGGAAAAAACATAATTGTTTCCAGAAACTCATCAAACAATCTTCAATGCACAATTTACAGGAATTCACAAGCAGTGATTCTATAGATAACAGCCCATCAGTCAGAGCAACTTCCTTAAATACTGCTGTTTACATACAATAAAATTGTTTCATTTCTTAAAATCTCAGAATACTCTAGCAGAACCCTTAACTGCTCTACAACATACAGTACGGAATTCATAAGCAAATTTCAAAATACAGCTTTGCAAAACCAAACAAAACAATGGTGCTTCTGGCATCAAAATTATGCAAAGTGATATGGCTCTCATTATAAATAAGCATAAAAAAACAACATATAAGAGTACCTATAAGAAAATTAAAATAGCAGATCGTTTTTGGCATGTATGACATGCCGTCATCAGTGCTAGAATGAGAATGGCAAAAATTTGCTCTATTTATATTGAAAAAGTATATTTAAATGGTGTAAAAGTGGTGTGGATTCAGGATAGTGTTTACAAGGGTCAGTGGGAATGCAGTTATTCCGAAGAGGGCTTTATGATGGCCAATAGGAAAGCAAGAAATTAGGGTAACTGAAAACAGAGATTTCCAACATTCAGAAAAGAGGGGGGGCAGTAAAATCAATATAAACAAGACTATTTATGTTTTTGTGGATATTGAAAGCTTCAAGAAAATCTAATTCACTGACAGGATAGGGTTTTCAGATAAGTTTAGCTAAACTAAAGTCGAAAGTATGGTTGGCATCTCAACAAAGTTTAGCGATGCAGACTTTTGATTTCATGTTCTTTACAAGAGCTATGAGCTCCTTAATTCTAAATTTAAGGCTGCATTTAGTTTGTCTGATGTAAGGTAAACCACACTGACAATTGGCACTGTATAAATAACTCATGAATTCAAAGTCTCTATCTGGGTCATTGAGGCACAAGAAAGGTAATTTGTTCGCAGGCATGAAAATTACTTTAAAATTGAATTTACTGAGAATTTTAGTAATGCAAGTACACTAATTTTAAAAAAGTAAGGGTAAACAATAGTGTCCTTAATGACAGAAGATTAGGCTGATAGAACTTTATGTGGATTACTTAATTTCTTGAATGCATAATTGATAACTAAAGGAATTATAACCTCTGTTCACAGCAACAGATTTGAGGGAGTTAATTTCAGAAAGAAGGATTTATGGTCAGAACAGATTTTCAAAGCACAGTAAACAAAAGAGTAGAAGGCTGCAATTTTTTAGGCGGGAGGATGACAAGAGCGAGCGTGTGGAGGCAAGTAAACCAAAATAGGTTTACGCGAAAAGCCTTTTTTGCACTTAACAAGAATGTCAAAAAAAGGAAGGGTATTATTATGTTCAAGTATCATAAACAATGTCTACAAACATGAAACTGTACACCTATGCAACTGAAATAAAATTCCAAAATAAAAAACTGCATACAGACACTTTTTTTTATGTACTGCATATGGATACACTAGAGTACAACTAACAGTAAAGTCCTCCAACCAAAAGACCTACACACACCCTGTTGGCAGATGCCCCTCATGTAGGCTTGCAGTTACACACAAAAACAAACAACGAAGGAAAATATACATTGGGAATGACAATTTACCTTTCAATTTAAAGAATTACGTGGATGCATAGCAGAACTGTGCCTAAAAAATTAACAGTTCTGGTTTGTTAGCAGCATTTCATTAATTTATTATCCTTTAATTAATGCTAAAATTAGATTTGATTTGCTCCAAAATAAAACTTACTTTTCATCACTGTTACATAAGGTTTTATTTATATACGTTAATGTTTATAACTTAAATATTTATTTGGTAACATATATATAGTAGAATCTCCCTATAACGAACTCGCATTGTCCCAGTTAACGAATTCACTATAGAGAATATTTCACTGTACAAAGGTTTTATTTCAGTAAATATTATGAACTTTTTAGTTAATTCAATGTTTAAAAGTATTTAATTATGACTTTAAATTAAAAATAAATCAGTGTGCATTATAAATTTGTTAAACTTATGTGTTCTTACTTTTCAATGAATAAATGAAATGTTCAAAAGTAAAGACAATTAGAGAATTTAGAGTATAAGATATGTAGTGCTACTTACATTTATTTTACTTGAAAAATTTCATTTTCTAACATTGCTTTGCATTCCAGGATGTTAAATTTTCATCTTTTAAAAGTGCACTGAAAATAGAGTCGGGCACATTTTCTTCCATTTGTAAATCTTTTAATGGTTTCGAATGATTGTAGCATTTTGGTATTATGTGGTTTAGACTTTTTATTTTTGGAGTGACCAGTGATAGGTGGTTTCTGCAGGTGGTCTGTGCAAATTGAATGTTCAAAAATTAGAATCTTTCTTCAAAAATGACAAAAAATCTTAAAGATCAGTCAGAAAAATTTCGTTATAGGAAGACAAGCACTTAGCTATATGGAGAGAATTTTTAATGTTATTTATGCCTTAGAGTTACGTTTTGATTGAATATTTCATTATACAGAGAAATTTTTTGTAGGGAGACTTCATTATAGGAAGATTCTTCTGTATGTATATATATATATATATATATATATACAGTAAAACCCGCTTAAGAAGGGAATGGATGGCAAAAACTTTTTAAACGGGAATTTAATTTTTCTGAAAAACAAATAGAATAATTTCAGCATAGGTATTCAGTTGAAACTTTTTTATATTATTGAAATAATATCTAAATTTAGTTTAAATTTGTAAATTGTTTTGCATGTATCAAAAAATAGTTAATGAAGTAAAACAATGTAATTACCTTTATTGAATCCAATCTTTATGAAATCTGAGAAATTTGACTTTAAACGTCATTGGAACCTATTTTACAGAAAAAATAGGTTATAGTTTTTTGTTTTTTGTTGGCAATCTTTAATTGAAAAAAGTTTAGTTGTTTTAAGCTTTAAAAACTTCTCCAGGCACATTTCCAACACTTTCGACAAAACGACAAAAGGTTTCTAGTCCTTTAACAACATCCGGAAAACTAGGAATTCTCACGTCCTCTTCCTCAATTTCAATCATTTCATCATCTTCTTCAACTTCACAAATTTCATCCACTGTTAGCACTTCACAAGGCAATATTTCATCATCTGCTGACACATACTCTTTAAACAATGCAGTGAAATCTAATCTTCTTTGTACTGTCTTCAAGGACGGATTAAAGGGGGTGACCTCCCCCCCCAGAGACAAAAGAAATTAATGTAAAAGATCCTATTTTACTTCCATAAAATGGATGTATATGTCAATCTTCTAACTAACCGCCCCCCACCGACAAACTAACCCCCCCCCTTCCTTTTACCTCTATGACAATTTTCACCTTTGTATGCGTATGTTTTATCTGGTAAAAGATTGAAGAAAAGTCCACACTCATCCATATTGAATATGTCTTTAGGAGGATAGCCGGCAATCAAATCTGGTAAACTTTTCTTCCATTCTTTGATTTCTTGTGGATCAACACTTTTACTTTCACCCTTTACAGAATTGTAACTCAATCCAGCTCTTTTTTTCATTCTATCAATCCATCCATTTGAAGGGGTAAATTCAATCTCCATTTTTCTGGCAATTTCTACAGCCTTTTCTCGAAGAATAGGACCGTTTATAGGAATATTAGCGGATCTAGCTTGCTTGAACCAATTAACAATTTTTCTTCCATGACTTCATATTTTCCTTTCTTTCAGTTTTCGAGATGTATCAAATGAGTTTAAAATAAGATTCCGCTTTGTAACTATTCCATTCAGTGAAGTCATCGGTATATTCAACTTCTTTGCAATCTCAACTCGTTGCCATCGACTTCTTTTAAAATGTTTGTTTTGTCTTCAAGTGACAAGGCTTTTCTTTTAATTACCTTGCTTGACATTTTGAGAAGAGTAGAAATTTTCACTTGTAAACTTTCTTGAGAGAGAGAAAGACGACGTTCACTGACTTAAAAAGCTTTGAACTGAAAGAACCAAAGATTTGAGAACTTGCGTGGTTCATTCTTCCTCGAAAAGGGGCAGGTAAATCTATTGAAAAAGAAAGCAACTGATAAACTTACCCTGAATACTAAAGGAGTGGGATTGGACTAATCTCTTTCCTAATCATCATTCAATACTGTTACAGTAAACTAACAGGTGTGCACATCTTTTTCCTTTTATCGGCCACTATTGTCATAGTACCACTGGTTTCATTCACTCTCCACATTCCAACAACATGTGTGGACGTAAGATAAAAATGAAGGAGTAGAGGCAGAGCGCATTTTGATGAATTGGACTTTACGGGGAGTCATTTCTGGTCAAAGAGGACTATTACAAACGGAGTCTGCAATTTTTCAGAGAACAGGATATATAGAGAGGAGGATGAAAACACATTTTCAAAGTGAACTTGGAAGTTAAAGAAAACTTTTTAAGCGGGAAAGAGTTTCGAACGAAACTTCTTAAGTGGGTTATTTTAACATTGGAAGAATAGAAAAAAAAACGGGAACTGAGAATGTGAACTTCTTAAGCAGGTTTTACTATACATATATATATATATATATATATATACAGGGTGTCCCAAAAAGGTGCTAATGGGTTTTAATTCTTTATCTATTAGAGATAAGTGGGCAGTGAAATTTTAAAAATGTTCAAAATAAGGTTGGAAACAAGAATCCGCTAAGAAAAAATCCTTTCGTTAATTTTTAAAAAGTTACAATTTTTTAATTTGTATACGACCCCTTTACAAAAAAATTCCCCATTAGTAAAATTTGGCCCATACAGTAATGAAGTGACATTCAAAATTTGAGAACTATACCTTAAAAAATGTCACAGATTTGAAGATAAATATAATGCTGACATACACCACTTTTCAATGGCTCTTAAAGGGAAAAAAAATCACGTTGGATGATCACATTTCAGGGGTCACACAGAAATTATGAAAGAAAATCTTTTTTCCACTCTAACAATAATCCTTTATATTCAAAGTTTATATTATAGTCACCGACTATCTTTCTTTAAAGATATCTCTGCAATGTTGTATGATGAAAGGCTCAAATTTGATACATCGCCTCAGTAGTGGATGGGGCACATTTTACAAACTGGGAATGTTTTTGACGGTGGTGGTATACAAATTTAAAAGGTGTAACTTTTTGAAAATTAATGGGAAGAATTTTTTCTTAATGGAGTCTTATTTCCGATCTTATTTTGAAAACTTTTTCAATTTACATTGCCCACTTATCTCTAAAAGATAAAGAATTAAAGCCCAGTACCACCTTTTTGGGATACCCTGTATAATGTATCTGTGGCTTTATTTTTACACTGTAGCTAGAAATTGCTTATAATATATTTACATTTAAATATACTTCATTTTATTTTTTAGAGTTCCAAAATCAGAAGCACTTTATCTAATGGATAAAAGTATTCCAGAAATAATTAACAAATTGGGTGATACTGTAAGTTTTGTTAAGTTATGTTGTAGTAATTACAATAATACACACATCTAATTGTTTCATAAATTGATTAATTTCTGGTTATTTTTATTTCTGTCTCACATTTATAATGTATGTTTTTAGATTTTTTATCAAGGTTTCAAACAGTGGCGGATCCAAAAATTTTCTTTGGTAGGGGCTAAAAAAAAAAAAAGCTTATTACACCTAATTAAAATGTACTGTAAATCAAAAATTTAGTCTAAACCAATGTGCATGCTTTTGGGAGGGACTAAGTAGTAAAATATGATCATTTTAGCTATTTAAAGAGTATAATAAAAAAGAATGTTACCCTTTAGCAATCTCTTTTGGTTTTTATTCCTTAAATATTGATCATAGACATATACAGGGTATCCCAGAACTTCATGTGCAAACTTGGAGGGGAGGTAGACAACATGGTTAGGAACCATAATTACAAAGGAAACCATGGGCGGAAATTGATAGGTGGCACTGTACGCGAGCTAAGATCGACACGTGTGGCTTCCTGATTGTCAAATCAGTCAACTTTTATGTTTTTTAAAGATTATCTACCTCTAATTTTTTTTTAGTGATTTGATATTTGAATAAATCCAAATTTTTAATGTAAAATAAAGCTGTTTGAAGGTTGTGGTTAATAATTTTCCAAAAAAAGCCATAAAATTGACAGATATGTTTCGTTTTGTTTTATGGCAAGCCTACACGAGTGACATCTGTCTAGGAAGGGTGCCTTGGGTGGAGGACTTTTTCTTCTAATGCATCATAACGTTACATCACAGAAGAAACTCTCAAACTCCAGACTGTTAGATCGTCAGGCCCAAACCCGGTACCTTCTTACTCCCGTTACTTACCCGGTACCTTCATGGCCATCTACCATGTTCAGTGTCTTACCACTTGGTCATGGTGGGGCAAATATGACAGTGGAAGCCACATGTGACGACTTTGAGAGCTTACAACACCACCTTCGATTTCCACCCATGCTTTCCTATCTAATTTAGTTTGTTGTATACCTTCCCTCCAAGTTCGTACACAAAGTTCCGAGACACCCTGTACAATAAATTACAAGTTTATGTAAAAAAAGGGAAAAAATTTTATTATATTGATTAAAATTTTTTAGAGATTAAAACTAAATAAATACAAAATTTAAATTTTCATATGGTCCTCTCTCACAAAAGAAAATTCCCAACTTATAAAATGTGCTCGGTGCATTAATTAAGGGATGTACAAAATTTCAGCCTTTCATCACAAAAAGGCTCAGAGGTATGAAAATAAATGTATGTTGACTTAAACCACTTTTAAATAGCTCTTAAAGAGAAAAAAAAATTACATTGTAAGAATGTGTTTCAGAGGCTGTATAGAAATTATGAAAGTAAACAATGATTGCATGAGTGCATAATACTTTTGCTATTATTGGTATTGTGTAGCCCCTTATAAACTTTGTTAAACATAACTCTGAGCCTTTTTATGATGAAATCTTGTGCCTCACCTAATTAATGTGTGAGGCACATTTTATTAATAGCGAATTTTTATATGGCATACATATGACAATTTGTTTTGTATTTATTTAAACTTAATCTCAGAAAATTTTAATTGACATCATAATATTCTGTACCTTTTTTAATGTAACCTTATGAGGAGGCATAGCAAAGCGGTAACTAATAGGGCTGTAGCCACCCCTGAAATGACTTAATATAAAATGAGAATTTAATTACCATTACCTGTATGTGTTCCTGGATAATTTTACTGTGCAGAAATTTTTTCTGTTTTGTGTGATCTTGTAAGATAAAACCTTAGCTACTCAGTGACACTAACACCAATATCAGCCCATCAACAATTTTCTTTTTCACTCTAAGACCTGTAATATTCATAAAACAAGTCTCTTCTCTGTCGAGCTATTCAAGGAGAAAAGAAAAGATAGTTCAGGTTTCTACATAGTTTTGATTACATGACATCTTGGGAAGGAAGAGGAAGTAATGTTTTGGAAATTTTTCTGGGGAGAGAAGCTGCATTGTTTATGTGAGTGTGTGGTTATAGCTGATTGTAGGACTCCTTAAAAGTTCCTGTCAAAAAATTTGAGTTTAAGCTATGGGCCTAGGCTTAAACTGAACTTTTTTCTTAAATTTCCCACTATAAAAATTTTTGTGCACCCTGTATATTATAATGCATTACATATTTGTGTTAAACAGCATTTTTATTTTAGGCAGTCAGATTAAAAAATGTTTCTATGAATTATTTGACGGTGATTGTTTCTGATGCAGAACCCGAAGTAAGTTTTGATATTAATAAGAGCTTTTTTTTTTTCTAAGAGTTCAGTTGGGAAGTTTATGCTACCCATAATTTTAGAAACTTTTTTGGTATGTTCATTAACATGGTTAGTCATCTAATAAATATATTTTATTTCCTAATGTAAAATATAAGATACTTTCACTCATAAAAATTTTTAGCGTTCTTACTTTTGTTCTGTACTTAGAGATGTAAAGAATAGTGTCAAATAGCTGATTCAGTGATTTGGTCAAAAAGCTGAATACCAAATATTTAGCCAGTAGCTTACACCAAATACCAGATACTCGGTGACCGAATATTAAATTTTCATTATAATTGTCAATAAGATGTCATTTTTCAGATTTGTAATTAAATACTAAATAAAGACTATCTAAAATTCATTTTGTATTATTTGTAGGTGCTTATTAAAACACACAATGGTATATTTTTATAAAAATTTTTTTAAATCTCATGAAAAGACATTGTTTGCAAAGTTAAGTAAATGCTAATAGCAGCATAATTATATTTAGAAATATTCATAATTTAATAAATATGCTAAGGTAAATGTGATTAATCTGGTAAGTATGCATAATTGCATCATGATTTGAGTTTTACAGCCCCTGGGTAAAACATATTAAGCAGCTTTTCAAAATTGTGTTTGTAATTGAGGATCTGAAAAGATTTCTGCTCCCCCGCCCCCTTATAAAGAAAAACTACCTCTGTTAACCCCTTCCTTCTCCCTCCTGTCAAAATCACTGGCCGAGCTTTCTCTCTCAGTTTCTCTTTCCCCATTATATTTCTGGGCAAGAGAGTTCAAAAGTTATGCACCAGAAAACTTCCAAAATTTCATTCTGAAATTTAAACCAACTGTGAAATTTGTTTGCCACAAGAGGGCAGCTTAAGTCACTGTGTCATTTAGAGGTACTTGCACCCTTACTGAAGTTTCACACCACAAATTAGAACCTAATCAGAAGTTTCGGACACTTCTGAATGCTGGTACACTTCAAAAATTGCTGGTGACTACTGAAGGCACTTTCCGAACCACAGATTTAATGTGCACACACACCCCATGTACACAGTGATTTTCAATAGTAGGTCAGTAATTGAACACGCAACCTTGCGGTTACATGTCTGATTTCCTTTGTATTCAGAAGTTCTCCACCTTGTTATGAAAATCTAAATTGTAGCAGAAAATTTCCAGATGTAAGCAATTCAAATACTTGGTCAAATTTTAGAGTAAATGCAAACAACAAACAAAATGCTTCAGCAGACAGGGCCAAATGTACTCCAAATGCTTTGAGATGCTAAAATGTAGCTTTTACTCCTTAATAAATGCTCAGAATATTAAAAATATATGTTAATAGTCTTTAACCTCTTAAATGTTTTATTATTTTTGAGAAAACAGTCATAAAAGTGCCTATTTTTTTATTCAAGAAAATTGGTTAAAAATAAGTGTATGTACAATATATGTACCGTAAAATTCCAATTATAAGCCCCCCTTCTGTGGGAAGAGTGAACTTTTAATCTGGGAGAAGGCCTTATAATTGTCCCCTTCATAAACCTCCCGACGATGACGTCACAGCTGCCGTTCGTGGTGATGTCACAATTCGTAGCTGTGTCCGTCACCAGGAATGCAATTTGTCCTCTTTCCAAACAAATGGGGTGGGGGAAAGACAGGCTTATAATCGAATTTTACGGTATTCATTTTTAAGGTTTTGGAAATTTTTTAGCATAAAAAAATTAATTAATTAATTAATTAAATTTCTAGGAAAAGCCAACATTTAGGCTTATTGTGACTGAATGTGTGTTTTCTAGTAAGCAGGGAAAAATTAAAAACATATTTTAAACACTAAATGAGAATTTTATTAAACTTACTAGATAACATAAATAAATATTTGTTAAATTTTCTTTGAAAATAAGTAAGAAATTGAGCTAAATTTACAAACTACATATCACAAATACACAAACTATTTGAGAGTTGTGCTACCATCTATTTAAAAATAAACTATCTCTAATGAAGTTAAAAATAGTCTAGTACTGTCATCTGTTATGTAAAATGCAATAAAAAAAATGTGTGCATAAGAACGGAAATGCTCTAATATTTAGCTTTTTCTTTTTCTTTTTTGTTTTTAAACTAGGTCCTCCCACCAAAAAACTACCATAACCCACTACTTTTGTGCACTTAGTTTTTTTTTATATACTTTTTTTCCTGACTTATACGGCAAATGTAAAATGTAGACTTCAGATAATTTTCTACATCAAATTTCAAAACTATCCATATTTATAGCCAAAATTTGCAAGTTTTCTGACTTTTTCTGTCAAAGTAAAACATCCTTACTAATCTTGGTTTCAGGGGAGTAGCCAAGGGGGGGGGAGGGTTGGGGGGGGGGTCATTCCCCCCCATGAGGAATTTTTTGTCATACAGAATGTATATTCTTCACTCCCTTATCACAAACACCTAGATACAAATATATGAGTTGAAGTAGTCGTAAATCCCCCCATGAAAAATTTCTGGCTACACCACAGCTTGTTTTTTCAGTTTTTCTTGACCACTGGCAATCATGTGTATGCCAAAACCCTCCCAACATTTCAAATTAATAGCATAATCAATATCCACACTCACGTCTCATTAATACATACAACAGTTTGTTTTTTGGAGGGGGGGGTGCATAATTAATTGTCAACAGTTTTTGCTCTATTATAATGTCTTTTTTTCCCTCAACTCTGTATAATCTTAAATGAAATCAACTTTTTGAATTGTATGAATCAATCATTTACCCTCATTTGGAAAGCTTTCATTAAGTCAACACCACTTGGATTAAAGGTTTTTACTTATTTACGCTATGTCATATCTAGTTATACATGGTGTGTGATGAGAACATCGATATTGAGGATGGGTTTTTGGATTTCATATATGCTTGCAGTAACCATAATTGTTTATGTATGTTTATAGTACAGTCTATATAGTAATGCTCATGTATGTTTTTATTAATACCTCTTATCATTTGTTTGAAATTTAGAATTTACAAGTCATCCATCAATATATTTTAAGCCCAATTCAACAGAACTTGAATGTCCGTTTAGCTGTTGGAAGATGTGAACTAATTGAAAAGCTGTTGAAGCAGCATCCTCCATCAACTTCAAAGTATTGAAAACTTTTAGATTTTATTGATTTAATAATTAAATGGAATAATTTTATTAAATCTGTAATTTTTTTTTCATTAGTATTACGTCATACTCAGTGACGTACACAGGATTTTTTTTCGGAGGGGGGGGAGGGGGCAAGGTGTAGGAGTATATTCATGCAAAACTGGCATAAAAAAAATGTTTTATTTGATTTTGTGGTTAAGGCTACACGAGGGCTATCTGCCTAAAGAGAGGAAGTTGTGGGGGAAGACATTTTAAAGGGTTCTAATGCATATTCACGTTACATCTGGAGAAAACCATCCAAAACTTCAAACCATTAGATTGACAGAAACATGGCAGGTCAGAACCCAGGACCAGAGGCATAGCAAGAGCATCATGATTAAAGGGAGAGAGGTATAAAGTATGCCAACTCAAAATTTCAAACTAGGGACTGCTGGCTACTGTTCCCAGTTACAAAATCAGTTGGTGGAAACAAAATGCAATATTTGCAATAAGTCCATTTTCAGTTTTTGAATACTCTAGCCAAAAAGATTTTTGGAGCCATAATATCTGGAGTCTCCCTTTTTTAAATCCAAATTATTGCTGAGGAAAAGTGTAATTTGTGGGAGGGATCCAAATTTTTGTTCAGGAAAAGTGTAATTTGTAGAAGGAATCCAAATTCTTCGTAATGCTTGTACTCTCTTCCAACATTCATTTCATTGTGGAAGTAGCAAAGAGTAAAATATATTATTGCCAAACATCTGAGAAATTTTTGTTGTGTACGTGTCGAGCACTTCAAATGCCACTGTTTCAACATGAGACTTACCTTCACCTTCATAGTCTTTAACCCTCTGGCTGCTCATCCCGCAATTTCCACGGGCAACTCAAATGTAACAAAATTTGCTCATCCCGTGATTTTCGCGGGCAGGTGTTTTTCTTTCTTTATTAAGGAGAGCATCCTGCATTTTCACCGCTTAACCAGTGAAATAAATTAGATACAGTTTTTGAGATATGCAAGTTTTAAATTGAAAAGTGACTCGACGCGCTCGCGTAGACAAAAAAACCCGTGATTGAAAGAAATAGCACTCTCAAGTGCTAAAAATCTTTTCTAGAAAGACAAAATGCACATTTCACACAGACAAAATGCACAAATGCACAAGAAGGGACACCACAGAAGGCATGCATTTACATCACAGTTTTGTTGTGATAAAACATGTCACCACAACATTACTGGTAACATTGTTGTATGGGGGCTTGACCTTTAGTGTAATAATTTCACTTCTCATTGTGGGTATTCTTAGTTTATTATTTACAGTGCCTTAGCAAGCATAAATTATGATTATTTATGCATTTATTTGTAAATTTATCATTGCTTATAAAATTTCTATAACTTTTTAATATTATTAAAACAAGATATTTTTAATTTCTTCATAGAAAATTTTTATCTTACAAAAACCTTTTTCAAAATTTTTCTTGCATTATATTAAAACATTTTTTCCCCTAGTATTGATCCAACAAAATTTAAAACAGTTATTTACAACCCTTAACAGTATACAAAATGATTTGCTTAAGCATGTACAAACTTCAGGGAGGCATAGGTTACTGAAAGACAAACCAGAATTACTGATAGACAGAATGGAACTTGTTTCCAAATTTTGAGATAATTAAGATATTCTATTTCAGGAATAGTAGAGTAAAAAGATGTAATAGTAGTGCAGTAAAAGAGACGTTTAAAAAATACAGTCATTTATTGCATTAAAAACAAAACATATTATCTTAGCGTGAGCTCCACGCTTTTACAAGCAGCAACGGTGATCACAACCCAAAACCAAGCTCGCACATACTTATATACAATACATCGGAAGAGGTTATACATATATTTGCATGTGACACTGAAAACGTGATACAAGTATCTTCTATTTATCTGAATACTAGACCAGTTTCTGACATTTTGCCAACAGAACATTAAGGCCAAAAACAGAAGGTCAGAAACTAGTCTATTTCATGAAAATCTTTATGGGCATCCAAATCCAGAGCTTTGGGAAAAGATGATTAACGTGAGAAATTTGACCAACCATACCCATTAATTACATAACAACGTGTGGTCACAAATGCTGTCTTCATATACTATATATAAGGTCTACTGGAAAGTTCCATCTATTTAGGTAGTGAAAGAGGTACTGTATTGGCCCGAATATAATACGGTGTTTTTTGACTAATCATTGCCTGTAAAAAACCTGACGTGTGCTAAATTCAAGGCCAAAATATAGGATTTTTCCAATTATCTTGATGAAAAATTTCAGGGTCACGTTAAATTTGGGCCAATATGGTAATATGTTTTTTTCATACATTTATTGTACACCATTATTTCTGTTGTTACTAATAGCCTCTTGCTAGCTTGTTCACAATTTTCTAAGTAACTTTTTTGAAAAATGTCTTGTCTTTAGAGGCAAAAAACTCAAGTAGTGTTTGACTATCAGCTGCTTCAGCTTAATTTTTTTTCTTCCAACAATTTTACAAGAAAAGAAACAAGTGATAATCAGAGATTGCTAGGTCTTGAGAGTTATGGTCAATGCCTACTGCTACAGAATTTCCCAGCCTTGGTCTTCAGCTTCGCCTAACCATTGGCATAACTGGGTGCAGGCAAGGATGGGATGAGACCACTGTAGAAAAATTTTATTGCAAAAATAGGAGATGAAACCCTCTGGGGTGTTAAAATTCACCCTAGAAATATTCAAAAAACTATTCACTTCCTCTGCTCCAACTAAATTTAGCATTAAATCATTTCATAACTTTAATCTATAATATTTTTTTATATAATCATATTAAGGTTTCAGAATATAATAAAGTAGTCACTGTTAACTCACAGATAAGTTTGGCTCTTTTATTTTCTATAAATCAATTAAAATGTGTTGCCATGCCATCAAATATAATCTGACCTTGCAGTGTAAACCTTTTTTTTTTATTTTTCTTCGGAATATTGCCTTAATTATTACTCTTAATATATACACAAAATTTTATGTAATTTCCATTGTTTATTTTAAGCTTATACAAATTTTGTACCACTTTCTGTTTCAAGTAACCTTTATGAACAAAATTCCGTCTATATTAATTGTTTTATTTATTTTCAGTGTTTTACCTTTATCAAAAGTAATGCCATATTTAATAGATGCCCTGCAGCATCCATCATCTTCAGTAAGAGGCATTGCTGAAAGAATTATAATTTCTTTGTATGCTGTTGATAGCAAAAAGGTGAAAAAATATTTTCCAGCAGATTCTGAGATTTCAAAGAGGAATATTATGTATCGTAGGATATTTGAGACTTTTGAAAAAGTTGATGCACAAGTAAGCATACCATTTCATGATTGACTCTGATTTACATCTTTTAAAAAAAATTAAATAACCTTACTTAAGAAAGTAAATTGCACAGACTTAGCACTACTGAGAGTGAAAATTTTAGAATATTATGTTAGTTTATGAAAGAGCGTTTTGCTTTAGCTTTCAATCATTGCCAGCCTTCTAATCAAAGAGGAGTGGTTATAAACCTTTTTTAGGGCTACCAAAAGTCCTGTGGCAAAACGAAGATCGCCTCTGTACACATGCCACCTGGCAATTGAAGGCCGGTCAAATGGGTACATTTTGGCCAAGCTGGATTGGACCTCATTCTACCATGTGAATTCCGTGGGTTCAAACCTCCTTACATTGATGACCCGGACAACAAACACACATTCTCCTTCTCGCATACAGCGACAGATGGCACCAGCACTGACCTCTCTCATCTCTCGCTTGGCTCTTTCAAAGTCTGCAACGAGCGGCAGCAACCTCACCTAAGTCCACAACAAGTGGCAGTGACCTCACAAAGTCTGCAATGAGCAGAAGCAACCTCACAAAGTCTGCAACGAGCAGCAGCGATCTCACAAAAATCCACAATGGGTGGAGCGTTTCATAACGCTTGGAACATCATTCGTCAGCCTCTCACTGACTCTCTAGGGGGGAGTAGTGTGGCAAGACGAAGATCGCTTCCGAACACACAACACCCGGCAATTGAAGGCCGGTCAAATGGGTACCTTTTTGCCGAGCTGCATTGCTCCTCATTCTGCCACGCAAGTTCCATGGGTTCAAACCCAGCTCCTGTCATACGCTCTCCCTACATTAGATCACCTCAGCATACACAACACCCAGCAATTGAAGGCTGGTTGAATGGATACCTTTATCCTAGGTGGATTGTTAATTATTCTACCACACGAATTCTGTAGGTTCAAAACCAGCTCCTGGCACACGCTCTCCTTACAGTCCCAAACAATAAGAGTGTTTTTTCTCCAAACATGATATTTTTCACTTTTTAATTATGGAGGAGTTATAAAAGTAAAAATTAAGGTAATCTGAACATCTTACCAAAAAATTTTAAAACATTAATAAACTAGCATTGTGGTAAAGTTTGTACACATTATCAATAAACCAAAAAATAGTCGCGCAAGCTGCTGCTTCTTTATTTCTTTTATTATTTATTTATTTATTTTAATCTACCCCAATAGCATACTGCTCCTCATTGAAAATAGTATTTTTTTTTTTTAATTTCCATTCTATAAAAAAGTTTGAGTTTTTTTTTTTTTTGTATTTTTTTAAGTTCTTAAACTAACTCTGATAAAGTTAAGTGGAAAAAAATGATAAAATCTGCCAGAAAAATTATGTCATAATCTAAATAAATTTGCAGTTTTGTCCATAAACTTATACTAGTAGTGTAAAAGGGAAAAGACTCTTGCTGTCAACAAATAGATATATTGCGATTTAAAAATTTCAAAGATTATTGAACTCTGTTCAAAATATTACATCATAATCAAAATACAGTCACAGCTTTTGCTATTCTAATTCACTAGAAAGTGCCAGCAATAGATTTTGTTTACTATTGTAACTAAAATGTTAAAAATTAAAAAATGAGTTATTACTCTAAAATTAATAAAACTTTGTATAATAATAAACATAAACAAATTGATCACTTGTTTATTTCAGTTTCAGGCTTTCTGCTCTTGCAGATGCTTCAACTTTTTGGCAACTGAGAAAAGATGGGCTTTTTGTACTCACCAAAATGATCATTTTGTTAATAAATACCATTTATGTGTGTTATTATACAAAGTTTTTATTAATTATCATGTAGAACGACAGTTCTACGAGTGACGCAGCCAGCCCCAACCAACCAACCGTAAAACTTCGCAGCACTTACATTCACAGCTAGCTTTTTTATTTTTAAAAGTTCTCTTCTGGATCTCGGAATCCGCTCTAACGAATTTTTTACAATTAATATATGATTGTAATCGGTGCCAAATTCGATGAGTGATGTCGCCGGTTAAGCTAGGAAAACTCGTTTTTTTTTATTTAATCCAGTTCAAAGAGGGAACTATTTAACCTGCGTAAGAAATACAGAAAATGATCTTGTTTGGGAGGTGGTAAACAAGGCAGGGAGTATGAATACAGTGCTATAGATCCATGACAAGATTTGTACAAGTTACCTTATATCGTAAACCAGTTTGGTCCTAGACAGCTAGTGCGCTTCGCTTCCGCTTTCTGACCAGATGACTTGAGTTCTATCCCCGACGTCGCACTTTTGCGAGATGAGCTTTGTGTTACTGTCATTTTTGTTTTATTTCATTTTTAAAAATAATAACAGATTATTATATACTTTACTTATTTTCTCTGTAATTTATTTTGCTATAATTAATAATTAAAAATAGTTAAGACTTTGAATTAAAAAATAATTAATTTAAGTATTTTTTGGTAAAACTCCTTCCTAACTTTTTCTTTAAGTATTTCGTTTCTCTAGTATTTTGATAGCTATTTCTAATTAAATTAAGTCTTTATTTTTCTAATATTATTAACTCTATTTGGAAAATTCAATATGTAATTAATATTTCAATGGATTTTTTTTTCTCTTCAGAAAGCTCACATAATTAATTAATAATTATTATTTAGTATTCAAAGGAAAATAAATAGTAGTTTTACATGCTAACTATTTTTAATAATAATTCTTTTACTCTTCATGTATATATAAAATTTATTGAAATTATTGAATTATAATTTTAAGACCAATATTTTTTCCAAATCTTAGGTTTTCTCACTTTTATTTTGTATTCCTTTAAATACCAGATTTAAAATTCTGTTCAATACTTTTCAGATAGAAATTTGATTAATTAATCTAAATTTATACATGCACTATAACTGCACAACACTGCACATCTAACTGCGTGTCTACATTCTAACGAAACTTTGAGAACTACTGAGGCCAGGCAAAAAAGTGCCAAAACAAGTGCAGTATTAAAACATGCAAATACTTTGCTTTTCATTTTTATAGTGTGTTAAAAAATCCCCCATTCCTGTATGAAGAACTTGTACTTCAGCTAGTATGTGTACACAAAGCTAAGTACCAAAATATCCCACAAATGTTATACAACAAAAAAAAAAATCAAACGTATCAGTAGTTAACAAAATCCAGTATGAACCAGGAAAAAGTAAATATGTAAGAAGATAAATCTCATTTATGAAATGCTGTGTCTGCATGTGTATTAATGTTTTTAATAAATTAATTTAAATAAAATTTAATGCAATTTTTCATTATTTTAGGAGTTATTGGTTAAAGTTTGAAACTTTTCTTTGACATTAGATAGATCATTTTTCATTCATATTTGTGTTACTATCAACTTATCTAATTTTTGATATTTTTATGTATGAAAGCTATTTTGTTTGTACTACTAATAATTAATATAATCTATATTGTTTTAGAAAAAGAATCTTGGATCAAAAAATGAAAATACAAAAAATCCATTTTCAAAAAATAATAAGAAAAAAATTACAGTGCCAGCCCAAGTCTCTAACATGCAAAACGATGAGTCTTTATTAATGAAGTAAGACCATATATAGTATACAGTATACCCTCACCTATTTGTGGTTCACCGTTCATGGCCCCACATACTCACGGATTTTGCTCTTAAAGTTTTCTTCATATATATACAATTTTGGCAATTTCTTAAGCCATTTTTTAGCAGAAAATGCTCACATTCATCCAAACTGGTAAATAATTTCAAAATAACAATGCCAGTTACGAGCTTTTGTTTCTCCTTCCTCCTGATTGGCTGCAGATGACAAGACGCCACAAGCATTAATTAAAATGCTTTTAATTTATCATAGCTACATATTACTACATTATTTTGGAAGCATATTTTAGCTTATATAATATTATATATAGGAGCTTTTAGACTGTGTTAATTATTCATGGATTTTCAGTATTCGCCGGAGGGAAGGGACGTAACCACCGCAAATAGTTGGGGGATACTGTATATCAAAAAACAGAAATGTATTTTTTTAATTGATTTTATTACTAAAAACTTTATAGAACTTTTCTATTTGTTATTATTATTAAAATTTTGCTTTGTGCCATAATTTTTTGTTTTATATTTGAAATTATAATTTTGGAAATTACGACATGCTATTGAAATATTTTTGATTTTGCACATATTTTTGGTTATTACAAATTGAAAAAGAATATTGAGATGTTTCTATTGATTTCTAAGTTCAGAGCTATTTAGAAGACACGTATATATTTATATAAAAATATACAGGGTGTCCCAAAAATATGGACCTAGGCTTTTATTCCTTAAATATTGATCATAGACAGCTGCAATAACTTACCAAATTATGTAGAAAAAAGTACAGAATTTCAGTGGCGGCTCGTGGGATACAGCAAGTACAGCCGGGCTGCACTTGAAATTATCAGCACATACTTTAAAATAATTTATTCTACTAATTTTCCTAAATTCAGATTAGAATTATGGAATTCCTACGGTAAATAAAAAAATCTCAAAAAAAAAAAAAAAAAACGTATTGTGGCCGGATCGCTCATTCAGAAAAAAAGCACTTTAATCTTCCCGCAATTCAATTGGGAAAATCTTTGGTTCAGCCCAGAGCGCTGATAAGAAAATTGGCAGCAGCATTGCCATGGTAACAACTACATAAGCACTTTCTCCAGCTTAGGATGGCATAGAGTGTTTTAGCTAAGACTCAGCCGAAAAGAGGTTTTATGACTTTTGCTGCACTAGTGAATTCGACGAACTGATTGGCTCGAGAAGTGAGGGAGGGGGTAAGGAGAATATATGTTCGGAAAACTCTTAAGCCTGAATAGGTGCTTATGAATGGATAATTACCTATCAAAGCAGTATTGTTTTTAAGTAAGCAAGAACTGGCATTTAGAGGACATGGCGAGCGAGAAAAGTCTTAAACATGGGAAATTTTAAAGAGCTTTTAAAATTATTGATATCTGAATTAAAACAACACCTTTTTATGAGGGCATTACTGACCGATTCGCAAGTTTAAAAGAAAGGAGGATTGATTTGACTTATAAAAAATAAATAAGTTTTCTTTTTTTTTTTCTTTTCTTCTCAAGTTATCGTTACAAAAGAAAATTCTAAGGAAACTTTGAATCAGACACGGATTAACGCAATTTTGAGTATAAGAGTGGCTGCTTAAAATTTAAGTCCATTTTATGGAAGTAAAATAGGATCTCTTACATTTTTTATGTAATTTCTTTTTTTTCCTTTTTTTCCTCGGTGAGGGCTTAATCCGTCAGCTTTCGAATTCAGTAACAAAGATTTTCCATTCCTGTCCGGAGGAAGTGGGGGGGGGGGACTCATATGCTTCCGGCTGCACTAACAGTTTGGACCACGGGCCGCTAGTGTTGACTCTAGATTAATTTGGCAGGGCGCAGTGCCCGGCGGCCTTTTTGTTATCTTTTTAGCGCCCGGTGGCCTTTTTGTTATCTTTTTAGCGCCCGGCGGCCTTTTTGTTATCTTTTTAGCGCCCGGTGGCCCTTTTGTCGTCTTTTTAGCGCCGGACAGCCCTATTTCTCTTCTTTATGCGCCCTCCTGCTTTTACATTTTTATTACTATTAGTAAATAACCAGCACTTTTTATTTCCTACATACCATTTGCGGCCCATCACGATAATACGTTAATTAAAACGGTTACGATTGAGTACAATAATCCCATCATAAAAATAGGTTCGATTGAAAACGGCCCTTTCACAAAAACCGTCTATGAAATCCGATCTTTCCCACAAATGTAATTTATTAAAATGCTTTTTTCAAATATTCTACTCTTTCACAGATCGAAATAAATACTCCTACTGCCCTTTTCTTTGTTTTCTTTTGCGCGAGCCGAACAGCCGAGTAACCCGAAAAGGCCCCTCTTGTATGTTTTGTTTTTGCTGACTCAAGTGAGAAGCCCGATCGGCATTTCACTTAGGAGTTAGGGGAAGAAAATACGGTTGGGAAATTCAAAATTTTCTCAAGTTATCTAAAAATTTCTGATTCCATCTGTCAATTCTCAAATATCAGTGGCTACGTTTGATAAAAATGTAGTTGCGAATTATCAAACAATCATTATACCAGAGTTCGTCGCCAGCTGTATATAATTATTGCTCTTCTTGATGTCTTTAATAGTTTCGCAACACTACGAAGTCCCCCCCCCCTAAACGATTTGCTCTTTTTAATCGGCTTTCTTAGTACATATTATTCGTAATGTATAACAGTTATTTACTAATCATATATAATTACAGATGATACAGAAAGAATGCCTAAGCAAAACGACGTTTTGCGATTCGAAAATTCGCGGGATTTGCTTGTTTGTTATTGCAAGCCTAGACAAGGGATATCTTCTAAGGGGGGGTGCCTTGGTTGGGTGACTTTTTAAGGAGTTCTAATGGGTATTGACGCGTACATCTTGATGAAACCGACCAAAACTCCAGACCGACAGTCGCGCGGGCGGGGCCCGCCGAACGTGGGAACTTCAACACTTCAGCCGTGTACCATGTTCAGTGGCTTTATCTACTCAAATCCATCTGAAAATCGAGGGATTTGCGACGTTTTGGGAATACAGCAATTGAAACACATTATGCTTTTGCCAAAATCAGAGCATAATAATGATCTTTTTCTTTAGCAATGTAGTGCTAGGGTTATTGGCGCCCAGTGCGGTCTTTCAGTTTGCCGCCCCATTCTTTCTAAGTTTCAGCATTCTGCCCCCCTTTCGGTCCTTTAGTTTTCCACTTTATTATTTCTAAGTGTCCTGCCGGCCACCATGTTTGTTTTTTTGCCGCCGGGGCGGACCCCCCCCCACTTATTACGCCACAGTTTTAATTACATAAATTGGAGTAAATGCAGAATTTAGTAAATCAGACTATTAACTAGATTTGGTATTTTAAATATTCATATTATACACCTTCCGATTTTAAAATTCTCAACATTTTAATGAATGAAGAAAGGAAAAAAAAATAATAATAAAAGCAAAAGAAATCTAGTTCTGGAAAAGGATGTCTTCAGAAAACAAATTGTGTCATAAGTTAACAGCTAGGTTATTCATAAAACAAACTGTCATCAATTTAAGCTTATTTTCAGTTGAAAAAAAAAAAAAGAAAAAGAATTCTGGAAGGTTTATTAATAGATAATTTGTTTAAATACTTTTGGCACCAGGATGTTGATTATTTTAATTATATTAAGCTGATTAAAAACATTTGATAGTTAAAATAAATATTGATCAGTACTATTTTTATTTTAAAAAGATTAAGTCAAGGTTTAAGAAAGAAAATTTAGTGTTTTTAAAGAGACCTTTTTAAGTGTGTTACAAGAAATTAAAAATAAAGCTTTATGAAAAATAAATTATTGAAAATATTTTAAACTTTATTTCATACATACCTTTGGACAATTCTGTGAGTTTTAAAAAATATATATTAATTTTATACCTGCTAAAAAACTTACATGTAGTAATTATTTTTATTTATTTTAAAGAAATAGTACTTTTTAAAAAACTTATATTCACTTTTCAGGAATGAGCAAGCATTAAATTAGAAGTGAAAGAGGAATAACAAATATATTTCAGTGATTTGATTTGATATGGTGTTCTACATCCCAACCATAGGATGTATTACAAAATTTGCATGACTATGTCATTTTTTCCAGCAATCTTCTGTGTTCTGAATTAAATTTCCCCAATTTCTGTAGTTATCAATTGATGGATGAGTTAAATTGTTTGATGCAATTTTAATAATGTCTAATAGTAATAAGGGTAACTTTGAAAATCTTTACTTTGTACTCATTCAATAATTATTGCAAACAAAAGAATTTAAATAAAATTCTGATTTATATAATTAAATTTTATACATCCTGCATTGCAGAAATTTTATTATTTTTATTACATGCTAAACGCATCTACCCTAATCCACTTACACTGACAGTCCTTTTCTGTTTAAAAGTTTGTACCAATATAGGTGAAATATCATATATGAATGAGATCCAGTAATTGTGGTCCAGTAGTGATAGTGTGATAAAATGGAGGAACAAAAATTAACAGTCCCTCTGCCTTCCCCTACTGCCTAACAAACCATGTCTGGCTAAAAATTTCTGAAATCTTCTTCAATAAATGTACTATTCTTATAAATTCTTATGCTTTATAAATATATTCTTATGCTTTTTTTTTAAATCAAAACTTCTAGTTATGTAGATTTAATTCACATATTTATGTCATGTTTAGACCAAAATATTATCAACAAATTATTTTTCCTATTTTGCTTACACTTACTTCTACTGGATATTTTCTCCAAAAGAAGGGGGGGGGGAACTAAGCAGGGTTGGCAAAGTGGACCCAGCCCAGAAAAACCCGCACAGGTTTTTCTGGGTGGGTCCACCAACAAAAACCCGCCTGGGTTTTTGCTTAAAATCATTTCTGAGTCTCCAAATCCCACCTATAGTATTTAGAAATACACTTCACCTTGTAAGCCCAAAACCTAGATGGTTTCTCTTATCAAAATTACATAAAAATAAGTCATATCTATGGTAATCAGATGAAGTTTACCTCAAAATATTTATTTTCTAAAATTAATTTCATTAACTGAAAATTTTGGAACTACTAGACAGTATAACCAACAGTGTTTTTGACAGAGGTAGAGCCATGATCCTTCAGAGAAAACAAGCTTTCTTTCTACTTTGAAAGAATTAAAAAATATTATTAATCATATTTCAATTACTTGTATTCATTAAGAAATATGTAATTATATATAACTAATAATATTTTCACTTTAAGAAATATAAAGAAAAAACCACTGAAATTTTCAGTTTGAAAACATCACACAGACTACTTTTTGCTATTATACTGTTTTTATTATTCTTTTACTTATTTAATTTTTTTTTATAGCAAATATGCAGTGATTATTATAAATAAGTTTTGATACCACATTATAATGAACATTTTCATGTATCCACTTTTACAAACTGTAAAAGAAATAATGAAAATAAACTGTTGATAATCTTCTAGTAAAAAACTATGCAAAATATGACATGTGTGATTAATGTCTAATGATAATTCCAATTAAAGTTAAATGACAACAAACTTAAAATGTAGAATGAAAAATATATTTCAAATTAATTATAATTGATCTATTTTACAGTTTACCAATCAATATCACATTCACTTTGATTTTTGTGGTAATATTTGTAAATCTTTACTAATTTTTCACACTGCTCTGAGCCTAGTCTGTTCTGCAACTTAAACCATATGAATCCAAATGTAGGAAAATTCTCTCAATGGAAGCAGAGTTAGATGGAACAGAATGCAGAGACTGAAAAAAACTACAAAAATCAGAATCTAACTTGTTGTTCTTCTGTACCTTTTCTTTAAGAATTTCCCACCATTTTGAAGCTGTAAATTGTGACACAATATTTTCTGAGAAAAGTGATTTAGGAAAATAGTCTATGTCTTTAATTTTAAAAGCCATTATTGCAGGTAACCGCTCTGGATGATACTGTATTATCCATGCTTCAACTTCTTCCTCTTCCTCTGAATTAAGCTTTTCCCCTCCATACTTTGCATCCATTATATTAGCTAAAAAATGCTCAGGTCTCATAATCTGTTTTTACCATTTCACTATAACTTCCTTGTGCTGTTTCAATTCTTCGGATTCCATTAAATTTTTCCATATTTCTACAGAACGTGACAGTGTGGTTGTATCCTTTTGCAGCTCATCAAGAGCTGAAGATAAAATTATGAGCTGCTTGTTTAAATTCAAACACTCCTTGTAAATGGACACATTATCCAATATTTTTGGATTTTTGTGGAGGGGAGGGGATGTTTTTGCAATTTTCGTCTCAAATTCATTTTGGTGCTGAGATGCGATTGTTACATATTTATGATAATTGTCCTAAAAGCTCGAAATGCACATTTTGTGTGAATTCCAACGTGTATTGTTAGGTATTTGTGGCATCAAACAAAAACCCACAAAAACTCGGGTTTTTGCCAACCCTGGGACCAAGACAAATTGGAAAAAATCTTACTATGCATTGTAAGTCAGAACACATATTACAACTGTACATGTTAAAGTTTCGGGGATCAGACCGTTTCAAACCAGTTTCTATATGTCATCTACCTGTACATTCTCGTGGAACCCCAAAGTGCCCTTTTTGAGAACAGGGTGCCCCTTTTGAAAATTTCCCCCCCGGCGGCCCTTTTTTTCTAGAGTCAACACTAGCCGCCACTGCAGAATTTTATGATATCAATTAAAATTTCCTGGAGATTAAATCTAAATATATAGAAAATTGAAACTTTTATGCTGCTCCCATTCAAGAAAGTTCCCAGTTTATAAAATATGCTCCATGAATTAATTAGGCAATTTTTCAGCCTTTCATTCTACAAAATTTCAGCCTTTCATTATAAAAGGGCTCAGTTATATGAAAATAAATATATGTTGTCTTAAATCACTTTTCAATGGCTGTGTAAGAGAAAAAAAATCACATTGGAAGATCCCATTTCAGGGGCTGTGCACATATTACGAAAGAAAATAATAATTTCATAAATATGTAATACTTTTGCTGTTATTAGTATTGTATTCTCTAACCAGTTTTGTTTAAGCATGTCTCTAAGCCTTTATATTTTGAAGAGCTAAAATTTTGTACCATCTCCTCATTGATACATGAGGCTTGTTTTACTAATTGGGAATTTTTTTTGTATGGGGGGCCTTATCAAAATTTGTTTTGTATGCATTCAGATTTAATTTCTATTAATACCATAAAATTTTGCATAACTTTGTCAAATATTGTATATGATCAATATTTAAGGGAAAAAAAGCCTAAGCCAGTGTTTTTAGAATGAGTGGCATAGTGAGGGGGTGCAATGGGGTCTATCATTCCCCAGGCGCCACTCGCAGAGGGTTGCCAAATCATCCAAGACAAAGAAAATTTGACAAAAAATAGGAGGGAGGAACACCAAAGAATTATCGTCTCTTGGGCTCCAGTTTTTCTTGCTATGCCACTTTTCAGGACACCCTTTATATACAGAGCTTGTTTAATAATGAGGCAAAATTGAAGAGAAAACTTTTAAAAATTGCTTTTAAATTTGAATGTTATGTAATGTAATTGGTATTTATATTTTATTATAATTTTTGTTATGGCATTTTACTTTTATATAGTTATTATGCTATCATCTAATATATATAATTTGCCCCCTCCTTAAAAAACCTTTTATATATCAAGTATGGATGGGTCAGAGTTGTTTTAAAATTTATAATTTAAAACAAATGACCCTAAAATGTCCTAACTGTTTCATTATTGTCATGAATTATAATAATGGGGTGATCACAGACCAGGGAGAATACAGAAATGTTACAGATTTCCATCCATTGGGAATTACCAGAAAAGTTTGAAAGAACTAGTTTTAATTTACATTATTCACTGATTATGGTAATCTAGTAGACAAGAAAGAAAGTATGAAATGTGTGAAAGTATGGCCAGATAAAAAAATAAAAGTATGTCTATCTGTGTAATTTGCTCAAAAGAAATGTAGGAGGTGAGAGGAATAAAATTTGCAACACTGTTTTGCAATTCAAATGATGCTTAATTCACAGTTAAGATTCTTTTTCTTTTCTACTCAAATGTTCTACTTGATCAGAAATTTTTCATGAATCATAACTTCTCCCTCATTACATTCTCTATGAAGTACTTACCAAGCTGAAATTCTTTAGTTGTCCAATTAAACAAAAATTCTATAATAGTAATTTTTATGTACATCTAAATTTGTTTGTTATTTGTTTTAAAAATTGCAATTTCAATTTAAGGTACTATATTCTACAATAATTTTCTGACATAGCAGATTATTATTACATTTTTAACTGTGTCAAATATTATCTAAAGGAAGTAGTTGTTATTTCTGATTTCATGCTTATAATTTATTTCTTTGTATATCTGAAATGTATAATTGTTCAAAATAATTTCTAGAACTTGCATTTTTTGTGAAGAACATAGTGATATGTTTACTCCAGAAGGATTAGATAAACATTATGATAAAGATTGCCCAATGTTATTTCGCTGTACAAACTGTAAACAGGTACCATATATCTAATTTTATTCACAAATTGCCTTTGAAGGTAATAACTCAAAAATTGATGTTCATAATTCTCCTTTAGATTGTTGAAATAGCTGGTTTGACAGAACATCTTCTTGAAGAATGTGAAGCAAAAAATAGTTATCAACAGTGTCCTATATGCCTTGAGGCCATCCCTTCATTAAATTTTGAAAATCATGTTAAAATGAGAACTTGTGTTAGTGAGTATTTAAAAATATATATATACTAAGAAATTATAAATTAGCTAGAGATTAGAGAATATCATTATATTTTTTAAAGGTTTGTAAATTTGTTTTTAATAGAAATAAAATGTCTTACATATTCTAGAATGGTTATCATTAATTAAGGAAAAATCACAAAAATGAGGATTACTCAAGAAGTTTATAGATAGAATTTAATGAAATTGACCCACAGTGTATAACAAATAGTAAGCTGTAAAATAACATGAAAAGAAATTACCAGACACATATAGAATTTAGCATACATATGAAATCAACAAATTAGACATGTCTGTTTGGTATAGGAAAAGTACCTTTAATATGTAAATTTCTATAAGCCCTCCCTATCTATACCTCTCCCTATAAGTTATACAGTGATGTATGATGTTGTAAGTTGTGCAGTCTATCAGTTCCATTGGAAGTAAGAGCCATTGCTCTTGCAAAACAGTTGAAAGCATGTCAAGGGTCTAAGGAGGAGGGTTGAGAGCAGCTATGTGCCTTCCTGAATCACCCCAAATATGCTCGATGGGATTTAGGTATGGTAATCGAGCTGGCCACTTCATGTACTGAATTGTATTTTGTTGAAGATAATCATCCACAATAAGCCCTGTGCAGTAGGGTAGATCGAATTTTCAATTTTCAAAATTGGCTAGTGTGCAAACTGTGCTCAACCAAAGCCTTTAACAGGTAAAAATCTAGAATCTGAGAGTTAGTTTTTTTTTTCCTTCCTCAAATTACTTTCAAAAAAGTCATCAAAGTTTTTTCAAAATTTTATTAATTTTTGAGAAAAAATTGAATATTTTCACAAAATAAAGCATTTAATTTTTTGGGATTTTTTTCATGAAACTGTTGTTCTATAAACACTGTATTTGCTGTAAAACCACAAAAAATTACGTACTTTGCCCTAATGTAGAATATAAATTATAGTTAATAGTCTTGTGGTCAGTCAACATTTACACAGTAGTTGATTTTGAAATTCAAAAATTCAATTTTTTCGATCCACCCTACTGTGAAGTCTAGCATTGTCGTCCTGAAGCAGATAATCCTCACCTATTGCCCCTACATAAGTGTGCACATAATCATCAAGGATGCCATCTGTGTATTTCTGAGTATTTGCAGTTCATCATGGAAAGACATGGGGTCAAGGGCGGATCCAGAAATTTTTCAAGGGGGCGGGATAGTTTTACTAGATGAATCTTACAGTTGTCCCAAATAGTTGACTGTAAGAATATAATAATACATAGGCATAACTTACTAAGGGAAAGGAGGTAACTGCCCCCTCCCTCCAAAAAAGTTTAAGAAAATTCAGATATCACCCATCTGAAAATATTTTCAATGAAAGCAAAGGAAACAGTTTGTTACTCAACACCCCCCCCCCCAACACACGCACACACAATGTTACATGGAAAATCATGCCAATGTAACAATATGATTATAGCATGGTTGTTTTTATCTTATTATTATAAATATTTACAAAGCAAATTCTTTTCTTTTTCCCAGTTTTGGATATCTTTACAAAACCTCTCTTCAAAATCAAGAACTTATTTCTTATTTTCATTTGTTTTGTATTGTATGTTAAAGAAATATACAAAATGCAAGTTACCAAAAATAAAGTATTTTTAAATTCACCCCCTCTAAAAAGTACTTAGAGTGCAAGCCAAGTATTGTAATTTACTTTTAGAAATAACAAATTTATTTCTCAAACAAAATGAAGCATTAATATTTTATACTGCATTATTTATTTAAAAAGAATAATTATATGCAACTAGCATAAAAGAAATTTGAATTACAGAGGAACCTCGTAAAGAAAACAAACTAAACTTAACTACAATAAAAAATTAAAGTCACCATTGTTTACAATGTTTGAATCTTGATCATTCTCAACCATTTAATAAAAGCAGGTTTTATTTTCTTTTTCCTTTATTATATTTTTTTTTTATTGATCCAAGTCCACATACTGGGACTTTTGGAAGATGTTGATATTTTGTTGGGCTGCAACATCCCTCCACCTGTACTAGCTCTTTTCATCTTGAGTATACTGTGTACTGTGAAATTCTGAAGCAGTGTGGTATTTCTTGCACTCGTTTGCAACCATCAGATGTCCCGCCCATAGAAAAAGTTCTAATCCCAATTTGTCACTGTGCCTGAGAAGTATGGATCCCAGAATGATTTAAGATGCTTGGAATGGATGCCCCCACCTTTTGACTCATAGATTATCTTTTCACTGACACTTGTCGGGAAGCTATTATTGTTACAATCTAAATGGGTTCTCCCTACTGTTCCTTCATAAACACAAAAAAAGCCTGAAAAAGGCATCCATTCTAATGATAAGTTATTCTTTGTACTTCACGTATACATGGAGAACTCACGGACAAGTTGTTAACTGATTGACCTTAGAAAGAAACCGAAATTTCTCAAGGAGGGGGGGGGGGATAAATTTCGGACTAGTCTTTGAGACTTAGAAAAAAAGTGCCTTGGGAATGTGTGTGAAAGGGTTAAACATATACCCTCCTTGTTGAAAACTTCTTTTATCCCATTATTTTTTAACAAGTTAACCTATTTTTGAATATCTCCGAGTTTACTCTATTTCAGTGCGTACATTGGTTTTAACTAGCTTTGACCTGTTTGGTATGGAGGAGCTGGCTGCGGTTATGTATTCATGGTACCGAGAAGCCTTCCACAAGAATGGTTGCACAATACGGAAGCATAAGCTGCAAAAACGTGTTAAAGCCTTATTACACAAAGAAAATATCGGGTGATTTGATTGCTGACACCAGTTGCCAAAACTGGTTCCAGTAAGTCAATGAGCAAGGATGGTTGCCATAATAAACAAACTCAGCTGTGCTCACAAATGCCTGAGACTCACTGAATTGGAGATTGCTAGAGCATATCATTATAGGTAGCATATCGCGTCTGCAACATTTTAAAATATTTAGTTATCTTGATAGTTCTATAAATGTGGAATTTCACATTTGCTTTCAATCAAATCGATTTCCATATCACTATTCCATTTAAGAGACATTTTTTCTTTGCTCATCACTACAATCAGCATAGCTGAGTCTTCTGCCATCTTTGTGACGTAGAAATAGGAAGCACTGCAATTGGCTAGCATTCCAGGAACCAGCAATATTTTTGCTCTGAATGAAAAAGTTAACCATTTCCTAGGTAACCAAGGGAAATTTCCAGGAAAGTGATTTCCACAACTGTTTGCAGCAATAAAATTGCCTGAAATTTTCTTTGTGTAATAAGGCCTTTAAATGGCATCCATTGAGCAATCAAACATTTTGCTATATTCTAACACAAAAATTACTGTTTATAAAAACTGGTTATATATTCCAGAATTGTTGATAGCTATGGTAATCAATTTCCGTGAATGCAGATTTTAGTGGAGTGGCAGTAGTACTCAGAGAACATTTTGTGCATGCCGCCATTGGGCGGCGGTAGTACCTAGAGAAAGTTTTGTGGCTGCAGCCAATGGGTGACACTAGTTACGAGAGGTTTAACCAGAGCCCAAGATGGGAGGGGGAATATATATACAATCATTCTTTCCTATTGCAATCTCTCCTCTAGTAGGGGTAAAATTCTTTGATCTTCTGAATTATATTTACAGAAATCTTAGTAGACAAGGTAGGTAGTGAGTTAACAATCTACCTTGTCTGCTACAGAATGCTATTACCGTATTTTCTGGCCTATAATCCATGGATTATCTGTAAAAAAGGTTTAAAATTTTAAGATCAGTAGCGGAACTTCAAATTTCGGGCCCCCCTGCAAAATATTTCAGTGGGCCCCTCATCCCCCGACACTCATATACACATACGCGCGCGCGCACGCACACGCGCAAACACACAAAAAAGTTTATTTAGACCATTTTTATTTTAAAAATTGAAACAAATGCAATATAATTATAACTAAAATTTAAAATTCTTCCTTCTGGATTTGAGATTTGCCAAAATGTCTAAACAGATCATTCGTTTCCATAGTTTTTGCTGTTTCTGATTCAATACCTAATATGGAAAGGTTGTGCAGGCATTCGTCACCTGTTGAATTGCGTAAATAGTTTTTCAGGATCTTCAGTTTTGAAAAGGATCTTTCAGCTGGAAAGAGTCAGTGATGGAAAGAGTCAAAAACAATAATAATACCGTAATTGCATCTGAAAAATTTAGAGATATTGTTGAATATTTCATCAGAAGTAACTCCGTAAATTATTTTATGGTAGATGTTTTACAAATTTCATCTTTCAGCAGAGCACTGGCCATTACTGTTTGTAATAAAAGTTCTGTTGTTAGACCTTCTTTATATTTTAACTGAAGAGATTCGGCACATTCTAAAATTTACGCTTCCTTCATTATTTTTAACGTGGTCGGTACCAAAAAATTAAAAAGATTTGACACCTCATTCATACCTTGAAATCTGTTCTCTAATTGGTATATGACGGTATTTAAAACTTTAAAAAAGTCTTTGACGCGGAAATCATCTGCGTGGCCCTAACGGTGGTCACTTGATAGTTCGTCAAAGTGTTCTTTTGAAAATTTCTGTCCCTTCTTCAAAAAAGTTGTGCTGATTTTCCATTTAGCTGCAATTTCAACTGCTTCGTCTTTTGCGAAATCGTATGTATTTCTGTATTTTTTTAGGTGTCTACTTGCAGTTTGCAAAGATTCAGCTGCTCTCACAATATCTAAATCTTTCTTTTACAATATTTTAGATGGCAAATTTACTTCATGAAGAATCTTTGACAAAATTGCACATAAGAAAACAAATTCAAAATTGCTCATGCTTTTCTGAAATCTAGATGCTTCTTCGCGTTCGTCTCTTTTCTGACCTTTCAAGGATATTTCAGAAAGCGCTTTCATGATGTACGAAAACCTAAGTTTGATTGCTAAAAGGAAATTGTACCGTCCAGCCCAGCAGGTTCGGTTTAATCTTTTGAGCATAATTTGGGATTCTCCTGTAAATTTTGATGGCAAGTCTCATCTCTTTATACTATTTCCTAAAAATGTATAAATGCTCTCTAAAGTTGCATAAAATGTAGATATTTTATTGCAACAACTTTTAACAGAATCGTTTATTTCTAAATTGAGGTTATGAGATGCGTGGTGTATGTATATAGTATTGGGTACATCTTGTTTTTAAAGCGACTGAACATCATTGTATGCCCCCCTCATGACATTTGCTCCATCGTAGGCTTATCCTCTGCATTTACTTAATTTTATGTCATTCTTTTCAAGTAGGTTTAATCTTTCTTTATACAATTCATCTGCTGTGTGATTGTGTACTTCAGTAAAACCTAAAAATGATTCTTTAATCTCAACAGATGATGGTTCTTCTTTTTCATTTGTAACAATTTTTACATACCTAAATGCTTGACTTAATTATTCTTTTTTCGTTATGTTCTGCGTTGTATCCATGATAATTGAATAGAAAGGTGCTTCGTTAATATTCTTTACTAAAGTTGCTTTTAAAGGTGTTACAAGACAATATATAATTTAATTTTGGATACTATGGTTTAAATATTTTGAAGGCTCCATGAGGCATGCAAAAAACTTCTTCCATAACATTATAGTATTTCGACAATAAATTAACTTGGCTTAAAAAAATTCCATGATATTTATCGTCTAGGGATTCATGGCGACCATGAAAAGATAAGCAATTCTTTGGAAGTACTAACGTTATATTAAAAAGTCGCTCCAGCACTTGTACCCAGAAATTCGATTCGTATTGAATTTGTTCTTAAAAATTCGTATCTATTGTTTCATTGTTCTTCCATTTTTCATATATATGACTGCATATGATTTTGAATATTTTCGTGTACTTTTTTCTTTTCCGAAAGGCCTTGCCAATCTCTAAACCCTCGTGTTCTCCAGTTATCTTTCGACTCTGTTGAAAACAATCAACAAGGTTCGCAATATACTGCATCCAATTTAGGAGAATAGCAAAACCATAATCTTTCTACACAACTATATTTTGTGGAAGTTCTGTAAAACTCTTCTGAAAACTTGCGATTATTTTGCAGAGGATCTTGCTTAAAGGGTCCCCGTGGTCGGCAGGAATCAGAAAATATAATCATTTTTTTAACATCGGCTGTTAATATTGTTTTGAAAATCTGCAATGTCTGTTGAAAACAACCGGCGTGTGTTGTTATCTTCATTTATATCTTCGTCTAAATTCACTGTATCTTTACGTGATTCTTCCGTATCATGATGTAGTTCATCATAATTAGAATTGTTTTGTGTTTTCTCTCTATTAACGTCATTTGTAGAACTGCTATTTATTTCTACGTCGAAAGTATCTCTATTTTCATGCAAATGTTCAATACAATGATGCATTTCGCTACATTTGTAATCAGCTTTAGTTCTTTCTTTGTTGTCATTGTTTTCTAACTTATCTAGATCTCTGGATGTGAAATTTTGGCTAAGCACTCTTGCTGCTTTTTCAATTTACGTTTTTTTGACACACCACTGGTACTGCTTAGCTTTTCTCCAATTTTAACCTTTACAGAATTTGAAAGTTAAATTGTTAGAAAAGATAAGTTAAATTGCATGTTTATGAAATGTAATTATTTTACATTTATATAAATAAAACGATATTTGTTATTCGATCACATTTGTATCTCTAGTTTTTATAATACTAATACTACTGGATATGGTAATTTGATGGCTTATTTTACACTATCTTCCGGGGTCTCAAAAGTCATGTGTTAAAAATAATACGTGTACAAAATTTGGAGGGGCTATGATAACGTTGTACAGGTAAGCACTACAGAGTAATTTCCTGGACTGGACGCTACTAAGAACAGGAAAGGGTACAATGAAACTGTATGTGCTTGCGCGTGCACCATCCGTAATCTTGACATGTACACCTACAAAGGGCCATTCTCTTTTTTCTGCTCATCTCCGTCTTATCAGCAGTCCTCAGGCAAAACGGTTCTTGACTTCTAGAGACCATGGTCACTGTGGTATTCGTATTGGGGAATATTCAGTGGGAGTGAAATATTTAAAATGATCCAAATTTAGGAACTGATTTTTCCCCCCTTCAAAGTAGATTTGTATTTATTCCATGATAATTTGTCCTCACTATTTTCTCTTTTTTATCTAGTGTAAGTGCTAACAAAATTTTTGGGCCTCTAATAATTCTGGGGCCCCCCCGCATTGCGGGGTTCTGCACCCTGTAGTTCCGCCACTGTTTAAGATGCATATTATACATTGCTGCGGATTATCTGTTTTCATTTTTTTTCTCCTGAAACATTTTTAGTACAGAATTTATAAATTCAATAACAGATGGCTCCAGCAAAATGCAACATTAAAATATTGATTTTTTACTAAACTGTAAGCACTGTTAAACATTCTTTTTAAAAACTGTATTATTTTTGTTAGAGTGAAAAAATAATTGTATAATGCATTTTTGCATTAATACTATCCCAGTTTCAAAATGTTGTTTTAATGTTTTAACTGTTGTTTTAATTGCCATGCTAAAACTCTTTTATTCCTAATATCTGTATAGCTTGAAACTTGAAACATTTTTCCTCTGTATTTTATTCACTATCCATTTATAAATAAATAAGCAGCTTGCGAAAGGAAAGATGAAAATAATTAATAAATAACAAGCATCTTACTGTGTGTATAGTTCTGAAATAAAATGTTTGTGTTAACACTCAAAGATGGCTTATCAGCAAAATCATTTGGGAGGGGGAATCAGCCAGACATCGTGAGACAGCTGTTTTTGTTTGAATGCGTAAAAGCGGATAAGAAAAACAAAGCTGGAACGACCTCCTAAAACCAATAAAAATAATTTTCCTTCTCAGGAGAATACTCGTTAGTGTTATTATATTTTTTTTTATGACGTATGTCTGTATAATATTTATGATGTATATACACAAGGCACGGGCTAATGGCAGTGGCACAGGGCTGGCCCCTGCACTGCACCTGCATTTTTTTTTTCTGGGCAGGGGGGGGGGGGGGGGTGAGGTTCAGAAAACAAACTATTTAATGTAAAGTTAATATTTTTATTCCTACCGGAAAAAGGGACTGTTCGACAGTCTTCTCTTTTGCTGCTTAGTGTATGTAAAAATGAAACTAAAAAATAAATAATTTTGAAAAATATGAATAGAAATAATTGAAGTTATTTCCAGAAATATTTAATGTGTATGGACCATGGGGCCATACACAAAAAAGAAAAACAAAAAACAAAAATAACATAAAAACAGATTTTTTTTTTTTTTTTTTACAACATACGGGACGTGCGTTTGTGTTCGTGTGTTCTTTTTTGCTTTTTAATATGATTGTTTTTATTATTTATTTATATATTTTTGTTTGTTCTCTTTTCTTTTCTTTTTATCTCATCCCCTTTTCTCTGTGGTTTTGTTCGCCTTTTCTTATTTCCTTGTGGCAACATCCTTGTTTGTTTATTATTTTCAGTGCCCTCTCTTTAGTGAGAAGAAGGGCTTTGATTGAGGAAGTCCAAAATAATTTTTGGTCGAAACTATCATACCGTTTTTTAAGTAACATTTTATATGTGTTTTTTCACTAAGTTTTTATTTATTTTATCATGCAATTTTGTGTTTCTAGCAAAATATTTATTTTGGTTACAATGCCACTAATTTGCATTTTTACTCAGCAACATTTATTGGACAACATATTACAGTTTCATATGGATTTGCTTTATTTTTGTGATTTTTCCTTAATTTCTGGAAACAAGTGTAACTGGGATACAGTAGGTACATAGTAGAAAAAGAAGACTTGGATCAAAAGGTATATGATACACATTAAGTATTCATATCATAAATTATAAGCTGGTCCACACTGTCAACTAGGTTATATTAAGGGCTGAATGGTTGGATTGATCGCTCCAGGGCCCCGCGATCAAGGAGTCCCAAAGATTAAAAATTACAAAAAAAAAAAAAAAAACATAAACACTATAGTCAGTACTCAGTAGATACATTTTGGTTCACAATAACTAAACCTTAACAATTTTTTTCTAGCTCCAGGACCACAGTGGTCGTAATCTAGGCCTGACTTTCGATATATACAAGGTTGTGCAGTGCACAACAGTGCTTAGTCAAAAAATTGCTGAACATATCCTTTTAAAAAGTTCGAAACAAGAAAAAGAAATCCCTTGAAAATACAGATTTAACTTTTCATTATCCACAAGCAGTCCTGAACAAAAAAATTCATGTCTTGCTCAAACGTGTCTAAACATGAAAACATGTGATATATGTGAGTGTTGATGCCAGAAGCAGATCCAGGAGAGGGGCTATGGGGCTTCAGCCCTTTGAAAATAACTGTAAAAACATTAATGTAAAGGAACATTTTGCTTTATTAAATATTTTGACTAAGTAAAATGAGCTTTTTAAAAAATTATCCCTTCCCCCAAAAAGAAAAATATATTGCTTTAGAGTAACATTCCATTTTATTGTACATTTTGCTTCGGTCAAACTAGTTTTATCTAAAATTAGCCCTTCTGCCACCACTGTTTAATGCAAACATTGTAAGCATCTCATTAAAGTTTTTGGAGGATAATGGTTAGATATTAGTAATTTACGTGGCCAAGCCAATGACAATAGTTTAAATATAAGAGGTAAACAATGTGTGCAAAAATGTATTTTGGATATTTAATCGTAAAGCATTTTTCTGCTCTATTGTTATCATAGTTAGCACTGCAAACAATAATTTATTTGGTACAAATTTGTTTTTGGCTGTTCAAGACTTTTATAATTTATTTTTCTGCTCCAACTAATTGCTGCTCTGTTGTATAAATGCATGTTTCAAGTATTTAATATTGAAGTCTCAGATATGAGGTAGTTGAGCTTGATAGATTTTTTTTCCTAATGGCAAAGGGGTTTGTCATAAAAAAAACAAGAACAATAACAAAAAAATAGTCATTTCCACATTCTTCTCCTTGCCTCCCAGTAACAATGAGCAATTGTTGATCTGCAGAGAACTCTGCACTGAAGAAGAAGCCATCCATAACCAGCTGACTATTGTAATGGGGACAATAAGGATCAGGAGCTCGGAGCCACATGCCAGAAAGTTATAGATCTCTTTGCCATTGGAACGTTTCCAGGGTACACCTGGTGGAGGTGGATCTATAGACGTACCCCTTGATAGATGTAATATCCTCATTAAAATTTCAATTAGGAAAGGATTTTGTTCCCTTTTAGAAATAACTAGGAGGGAAAAAGTTGATAGCACAGCAAAAAGGATAAATCTTTAAAAAAATAATTTTAATATTTAATTTTATATGCATGATTTTATGGTACAAAATATTAAAAATAGTTAATGTTGTGAGCAATATTTGTCAAGCTAAAAAGTTTAATAATGCTTATGTTTCTGAAACTTTAAATAAAGTAAACTGCTCTGTGAAAGTGTATAGATCTGATAAAGGTTTCAATATGTGTTTACGGATAGTAAAGAACTAGCATCTTCTTTAGATGTTGATACAAATTTTAAAACCAAAGAAACATTAAGATAAAAAAATCAAAAACATTTTTCATATAAAAGAGAAGCTCAGCCTATACAGAACAAAGAAGTAAACTTTATGCTAGATTTTATGATATGGTCTTAAAGTAAAAGGTCTGATCTGTCTTTTCATTTCGAAGTTTTTGAATTTTTGTAAAATATTTCTGACTTTATTAGATACTCTGAACAAAGTCAGCTCAACTTATGTCAAAAGCTGTAACAAGGATTTGCTGATAAAAATCAAAGTGGCATTAATAGTATAAAATAGAACTTATGCATAAATTATACTTTTTGTAAAATTTTGAAGAAAAGGTAGCATTGCTAATTGAAACTTTAGGCTATATAATTGTCAACAATTTAACATACTCTTTTCCTAACATTTATTATATATTTTAGCAACAGTTTCAGTCTCAGTAGTTACAGCAGTGATCATTTTCAAAACTGAAATTCATTAAAAAGTATCTACTATGTGTCAAGAGAAACTGGCAAATCTTGCAATTATAATCTTCAAAGTGATATTTTACAAGGAATAGATGGATTTATTTATAAATACATTTGCTAATAACAAAGTAACTAAGTCTGAAAAGTCCAACTACTATAATTTTAACACCAAATGTTCAAATTATTTTGCTTAGAATTATTTCAGTTCAAATATTTAATTGTTTGTTTCTTTTATGCAAGGTATAGGCTTTGTTAAAGTGATCAAATACAGTTTAATTAGAAATAAATTTAACGTGCTAATTTAAATAAATGTTAAAATAATTTTAAAATAAACTACTATTTACTTATTTCCATTCTTCGTACGGTAGGAAACGAAAATTTTTCTTACATATCTAAGTTGAATTGATCCCAATCATGAAGAATCGTTAAAAAAAGCAAAATTATTTGACTCTTGACATAAAGTTTGCATCCTGAGTTCTAACCTGAGATCACTGCAATATCAGGACACAAGTCAGGTCATTCGCGATCAAAGAAAAAGAAAAGCTTGGCATTTTTTAGAGAAAAGTCCTTACTTTCAAAATGACATATTTCTACATCATACTGTTTTTTAAGTTATAGCATTTAACACCTCAGGCTAGGGCCCGATTATGACTAACAGGGGCCCAGGGCATCGATGAATTTGGGGCCCCCTATCTATAAAATTTGTTTTATTTTTCATGAAATTTTGATAGAAAAAAGAATAATTCAAAACAAGATTTGAAATTGGGGGCCCTTTCGAGTCGAGGGCCCTGGGCAAAGTCTCGATTTGCCCATGCGATAGTAAGGCCCTGCATGATTTTACATTGCATACTACATGATTGAACTGTTTTATTTTATAATTAAAATTAAAAATCATAGACAAACACAAATTAAAAAGGGAGGTCGGAGGGGGCGACTGCCCCTCCCAAGGAAAAAGAATTTAATAAAAAGATCCTATTTTACTTCCATAAAATGGATGTGTATGTGAATCTTCCAAGTAACCGACCCCACCCTCAAACTCACAAAATTGCATTAGTCTGTCAGTGATCATAGGTGATAAGGGGACTTGAAGTATCAACCCTTCTTTATAAAACGTGACATCTGAATAAGGAAAATGATAGTTATGGCAAATTATGTGAGTCGATGTCATCTTAAAAACCAAGTGTGCTTTGGTTTTACTCTTGTAATTAGAAATCAAACTTTAATTGGAAAGTTCAGATTCAATATTGAAAATAAATACAGGACAGACATTACTTAGAAAACTACATTACTTAAAGAAAAAGTTCTGGACTTGTGAATTTAAGCGAATATATGTTTCTTCTTAAAAAGTTAGCACCAAAGTAAGGTTAAGTAAGAAAGTAAGGACCACATGTTAAAATAAATGTCTGGATGCACTTTTTATTATCTGACAAAATTAAAAATATTTTGGCTGATAGATTTAAAGATGCGGTTTTATGAAATTTGTAAATGATACATAACTTTAATCAGATTCCTCAGTTAATCGGAAATCTAAGACATGGTTCGGACAGTGCTTAAAATACCTTAAAAGTACTTACTTTTTTTTTCATTTTTAAGACCTTAAAAAAGTGCTTAAAAAGTGCTTAAATTTTTACCCATATCCTTAAAGTTTCAGTATAGCCGCAAGGTGCTTAAAAAAAGCTTAATTTCTAGTGGTAATCGACCGTAAAATCGTCTGGCATCAAAACTTTTCGTTCCCCTTTTCCAGCCTCAAGCTGCGTTCATATTGATCGTACCGTAACGCGATGACGTCACCAGACGGAGCCCCTTTTCAATAGCCGAGGGCCCTGTGAAGGAGCACTGCCTTACGCTATTATTACAAAAAAAACTCAACTAAGAGTAATTGGCAAGCTCGGGAAATGCCGAGTGCTTTTAAAATAAACCCCAATGTTATAAATATCAAAAGTAACAAATGAGTAGAAATATCAAGAGTTATCACACAGCATTCAAAGCTTAAAACAAACAATTCGCTGAAACACGCTCATTATGTAATCAACAGCTGGTCGTCTGCGAAAAAAAAAATTGTTTACTTTTGACTGGAGCCTGCTTATCGGCTGGCTGTTTCGCTTTAACAGCATGTGCTATACTGTCGGAACTTTTTGAGAATGCAATAAGTTTTTTACAAGTTATTTATTTACTTCTATAAATTCGCCTTTGTGAATATAAAAACTGATGTTTTATATAAAATCGGACACTGATTATTTGAAAATGGAAATTGTAAGCTTCAGGGCCTCTGAGAGAAATTTTATAAAGCAGGGCAAAAATCTTTCCGGCTCCTTTCGTAAAGCACAAAATTTTCGAAAAAACAGGAGTGACAGAAAATTTTTTTCTTTTTTTTCTTTCTTTTTTTTTTGTAAAACTACTCCTTTTAATGATTTTCATATAAAATGCTAAAAGGAAAGAGAATGGGTGGGAAGTTTTTGTGATACGTTATGGTACTTTTAATTCATGTTCAAAGCAGTGTTGTAGTCCTAAGAAAAAAAGTGGGGGGACGCTCATTTTTCACGAAATTTAACGTACACTTATCGGATTCATTAATTCTAATTATTCCTTAAACAATCCATAAAACTAATTTAACCATCATTTGTTTATTAATTAATTAAATTGAACTCATTGCTAAATTATTGATTACTTGTTAATAATCTAAAATAAGTCTTTTGGATCAACCGTGTAAGCTACTTAATTTGTTGTTGCAAACATGTAATCGGATGTGTGTGCTTGGCTCGAAGCCCTCTTAAAATCCTCGTCTAAAGAACAGCACAAGGGGGAGTGGTGCCCACCGTTGGGGTTTTCGTAAGGGGTCCTAACCCGTATTCACGCTCAGTTTCGGAGAAAACCACGAAAAACTCTGAACTGTTACGGACGCGCCATCGGAGCTACTTAATTTTTTCTATTTACATTTGTCAACAATCCAATGTTGTTGTTGTTATTGTAAACACGTATAGCGGATGTGTGTGCTTGGCTTGAAGTCCGGTTATAAATCCTCGTCAGAAAGACAACACAAGAGGGGGTGCCCTCCGTGGAGGTCTTTCTAAGGGGTCCTAACCTGTATCTAGGCAAAGTTTCGGAGAGAACCACGGAAAACTCCGAACGGTTAGATCGACGGACGCACCATGGGACCCGAACTCGGGACCTTCACACTTAGCCCTTCTACCATTTCTAGTTTTATAACCACCGTGCCATGGTGAGGCAACCATCCAATGTCAAAGTGACCGATTTTCTTTTGGATGGGTACGTGACTATTCGCTACCCCGATTTTTGTCACTTTTTCGGAAAGACATTTTTTTACCAAGAGTGCGTTCGGAAAGATTATAATCTGTTCTATTCTCATGGATATGTTTTCACTACTGAAGTGTTTAAGAAACCCTTTCAATCCCATTTGTAAAGTCGATTCAAACACTCAAAAGTTTCCTTTTGATTTTTATACCGATGTACTTGCTCTCGTGCGAACAAAAAAAAAACAATTTAATTTCTTCACAGAATTTTAAAAAAAAACCCTTGTAAATGAGCGTCCCCCTGAGAATAAAAAGTGGGGGTACGTATGCGCTAAATTAAAGAGTAGGGGGACGGCATCCCCCTTTGACTACACCACTGGTTCAAAGGTTGAAAAAAATACTAATATTTAAATGGTAGAATTAACATTTCTGCCATCTAAATCATTCTAGAATTATGTATTAAAAATTTAGTTTTTTTTTTTTTTAAATTTAATTACAGATCTATAAATGAAATTCGTAACACATTCTGAAAAATTCACGGACGCACTTTAGCTGAACACGGGCCTACTGTAATGCGCACGGGCCCAGGGGTGGCACCCTGCCTGCCCCCCCCCCCCCCAATCGTAGGTCCTGGTAAGCTTCGTAAAATAGCGGTAAGAGGGGAAAAAAGGAGATACTTTTACCGCTTATCTACCTCCCTCCCGAAATACATGGGTTGTTTCTTTTTTTCCGGAGGGGGGGGGGGGATCGCGGCTGCTGAGTTTCTGATAATTTTCTAGTTCATTATGCTCATTTTCATGGGTGCGGCATTTCTTCCATAAATTACGGTATATGGACATACATGTTACTTGAGAGAAAAAAGGGAATTATTTTGTCCGTATTAATTGCTTGTACATACATGTGCAAGAAATTGTAGGCTTTTCAATTTTGGAAACTTGGCACATTTGCATTTAAAGCAAAAATCTGTCAACTTTACAATAAGAAAATCTAAAGTTATATTCTAATCTAAATCTAAAGTGGCAATATTCACAAAATCCGCGAGGTTTTCTGGAGGCAAGTCTCACAATTGTCCTAAGTTGAAAAGTAAAGATTTCGGCAACCCTTGGCACTCAAATGATTTGGCGTTGTATTTCTGCGAGTCAAACAACAGCAACAAGCATATCTCTCTGTGTGCTTATACTTATTATGAAGTACATAGGTACAAACCTTCTTACTTATGCTGGGCAAAGGGCCAGTGGTAGGAGATTATTTTCCAGGTGCCCCCTACAGTGATGGCCATATTCAGTGATTTTTTTTGGGGGGGGGGGTCTCACAACAGGCCAACCATAGTATATTTTTGAGGGCCCCTCTAACCTGATGGCCGGACCCAGTGATACTTTTTTTTGAGTGTTGCAAAAGGCCAGCAGTATCATATTTTCAAGGGGACACCCTATTGCATAACCGTATCCATTGATATTTTTTTGGTTCTCGCAAAGGGCCATTGGTAGCATATTTTCGAGCGGGCCCCTATAGCGATGACCAGGTCCAGTGATGTTCTTTGAATCTCACATAGAGCCAGCAGTAGCATTTTTTCAAGAGGGCATCTACAGCAATGGCCGGACCCAGTGATTTTTTGGGGGGGTCCTGCAAAGGGCCAGTGGTACCGTTTTTTTTTAGGGGGGCCTCTTTATTTTTAACGGTTTGTTACTTTTACTTTAAATAATTGTTCCATTTTTAAAAATACTTGGTTTTAATAAATTGCCTTTTTTAAAAGCGTTTCTGCAGTGCATCTTTGGAAAATAAACGTAAAAGTCTAGTATGCTACCTCCATGCCTGGGATATTTACTTGCAATAAACTGTGTTTCCAACTGGGAACATGTGTCATTTCCAGGGCCGGCGGAAGCGGGCCTGCAAGGCCTTCTTTGCAGGCGGGCGCCAAACACAGAGGGGCGCCAAATAGTCCCCTAAGCAAAAACTTTTAAAAAATGGACAGATTTTAGGAAGATATGTTTTATATTAATAAGGATTGCAGTGTGTATATAATTTGTTTATTTGTCTGATAAAATGTGTTGCAAGGCCATAGATAGAGGGGGGGGGGGGTCAGGGACATATATATTACCAGGGCCGTACCCAGAAAATAATTTTGGAGGGGGTCCGACATTTTTTAGGGGGAGGGTGGGGAGAGGGGGGTGGTCTGTTTGATTGAATATCATCATTTTATATATAAATACTCTCTCTCTCTCTCCCACACACACGCACATATAGGATAAATATATAATGTGATAATTTCGGGGAGGGGCAGGGTCCGGATCCATAGGACCAACCCCCTGGATATGGTTTTGTATATTACTATATGTAAAAGGGAAGTAAAAACTTTTAGAAACATGTATTACTATATGTAAAAGCAGGGGCGGCCATAGGGTACGTGCCCCCCTCCCCTCGCTGCATTTCTTAAAATGGAAAGATCTTGAGGAGAAAAATAAAACAATTTCCGAAATACAAGAGATCTATGAAAATGAAAAAAAGCATTGGTCAAATGAATTAGGAAGACTGATTGAGATCACAAAATTTCTTGGCAGCCAGAATTTAGCCTTTCGAGGCTCATCCAAGGGCGGATTAAAGGGGGGGGCGACTGCCCCCCCCGCCCTGAGACAGAAGAAATTAATGTAAAAGATCCTATTCTGCTTCCATAAAATGGTCGTATATGTCAATCTTCTAACTAACTGCCCCCACCGACAAACGAACCCCCCCCCCCGCCCCCGAGAAACTTGCATTAATCCGCCACTGGGTTCATCTGATGGGCTGTACCAAAAAGACAACGGAAACTTCTTAAAATTAGGGGAATTGTTTGAAAGTTCGACCCAGTTATGGAATTTCACGTAGAAAGAGCATTACGACCTAAAGGTAGCAACAGTAAAGTTCATTCTATCATCAAGCAAATATAGTCAAAATGAAATGTTGCAAATTATTGGCAGTAGTATAAGAGAGAAAATCTTACTATCTCTTCGAAAAGCGAAGTACTATTCTATAATTTTGGTCTATTTACCTGATGTTAGCAAAACTGAACAGATTAGTGTCGTCATACGTTTTGTCGTCTGCATTGATGGAGGGGCTGAAATCAAGGAGCATTTTTTAGGCTTTATTAAAGTTGATGATTCTACAGGTAGCGGCCTATGTGAGACAGTAATGAAAATGTTGAAAATGTGGAACATTCCTCTAGACGATACGAGAGGCCAGGGATATGATAACGAGGCAAAATATGAAAGGGAAGAAAAATGGTCTTCAAAATAATATCCTAAAAATAAATCCTTGTGCTTTTTATGTTCCTTGTTCCGCTCATCGCTTAAATTTAATGATTAACGATGCAGCAAAAATGAATGCCATTTTTTTTCGACAATTCAGGAATTACATAATTTATTTGCTTCTTCTACTAAACGATGGCAGTGGCGGCTCGTGGGATTTCAAATAGGCTCGTGGGCTCGTGGGATTTCAAGTACAGCCGGGCTGCACTTGAAATTATCAACACATACTTTAAAATAATTTATTCTAGTAACTTTCTTAAATTCAGATTAGAATTATGGAATTTCTATGATAAATTTTAAAAAAATCTAAAACAAAAACAAAAAATGTGTTGTAGTAACTGCCGGATCGCTCATTCAGAAAAAAGCCCTTTAATCTTCCCGCAATTCAACTGTAAGTCTTGGTACAGCCAAGGCCTCCGAGAGAGGAGAAAGAATCTTTCACCTCTCTGGGAGGCCTCGATACGATCAAACACTCTATGGGAAAATAAAATTGAAGCCATTCGACCTTTAAGATATCAACTAGGAGAAAGCTATGATGCTCTTTTTGAAATATCCGAAGGTGAATGCTTTTCAAAAGAAGTGCAAGACGAAGCATGAAGTCTGTGCTCCAAAATCAAGGATTATAAATTTATTTGCTCCTTGATACTTTGGCACGATTTGCTTAACAGAATTAATCCTTCCAGCAAACAATTGCAAGAAAAGGGTTTGAATATCATGACATTCTAGTGTGCACACAGGCTACTGTGCACACTAACCTTACAGGCAATAAGTAACTTAAAATGATTCATTCAAGAACATAGAAGTGATGTCAATTACAAAATTATTGAGAAAGCCAAAGAAATTAGTGAAGAAGTGGATGGCTAGCCCCATTTTAAAACTGTTGAAGAAATCCGATGAAAGAAAAAGAAATGTCACTTCGATTACGAACATGCTGACGAATCCCCTCAATCTCCAGAAGAGAAATTTAGGACAAATGTCTTTTTTAGAATTTTGGATATAGCTTGGGCATCATTAAATGAAAGATTTGACGCAATGAAAAATCACTGCGATAATTTTAGTTTCTTGTGTAACTTATCAGAAATCGATAATGCAGATTTGAAAATAAAATGCAGTAATTTAGAAAAATTGTTACAATATCGTGATAGTAAAAATATTAACCCAGAAGAAATTTTTGACAAAATAGTAGCTTCCAAAGACATTTTTACAGCCGGTATGAATGACCTTGGATATTCTGAACTTAATTGTGTCAAAATTGTGCTTTCCGAACTTGAATATAATATTGAGAATACTACTCAGCAATCCTGTTAGTGTTGCTAGTAGCGAAAGATCATTCTCAAAATTAAAATTGATCAAGACGTATTTACGGTCAAGTATATCTCAGGAAAGACCTACAAATCTAGCTTTGATTGCTATTGAAAATGAAATCTGTCAAGAAGTCATATATACAAAAGAAATTATAGAAAAGTTTGTAAATATGAAATGCAGAAAAATTAATTTTTCCCGATAAATAAATTTATTATTATTATTATAATTATTTTTTTTTTTTGGGGGGGGGGGCAAATGCTTTCTTCAAAACTTATTTCTCCTGTAAAAAAAAAAAAAAAAAACGGAGGGGGGGGGCGATTTTAGCGTTTTTTGCAGGCTGGCGCCGGATAACCTTGCGCTGGCGCTGGTCATTTCTGACTATAATTTACACTGTTTTCAAAAACTGAATATACTGATGGGTAGTTTAAATAATAAGTGAAATATTAAGAATTAAAAAAAGATTTGTATTTAAATTTAAGTAAAGATATAAATTAAGTTTGAAATGGGGGAGGGTGTAAATAGCACTGTAAAACTTTATGAAAATGTCTAATTTCATGATATTTTTTTCCAGGCTCCCAATAATGATCATTTTTTGAAATAGAAATTGCATCTCTATTTCAAAAAGTCAAGCCATCTTTTAACTTTATCTGCTAATTTTTTCAAGTCAATATTGATAAAATTTCATTTTTGAATACATTTTTAATTTGATGTTCCCAGCTGGGAACATTGGCCTGTAAAAGGTTAAAGATATCTCTGCGATGTTGCATGATGAAAGGCTCAAATTTGGTATATCTCTTCATTAGTATATGGAGCACATTTTACTAACCAGGAATGTTATTTGTATGGGGGTCGTATAAAAATTAAAAAAGGGTAACTATTTTCATGTAATGAATGAGAGGAATTTTTTCTTAGTTGAGTGTTATTTCCAACCTTATTTTGAACATTTTTTCAATTTACACTACCTAGTTATCTCTAATAAATAATGAATTAAAGCCCATTACCACCTTTTTGGGACACCCTGTATAATTAATATTAATACACAGCAGAAGACCCAAATTTCTAAAATATGTATGCCTTCCCAATGTAAACAGTGAACACCACCCATGATTTAACAAAATTATAACATAAACAAGCTGTTTTCACTGTTGGTGAGGACATCACATATGAAAGAGCAGTTAAGTTTGCAGATAGTTCAATTTGTATTTCCTATTTGTGTTTATTGAAAAGATGGATCTCTGATCCTTAATATAGAATATCAGAAAAACAATATGAATTTTCTATTTTCATTCATAGCAGTTACATCCAGTTTATTAAAGTGTATCCTAACTTTAGTTTGTACCTTAAAAGTGTTACCACAAAAAAGGAATTAACTATGTCAGTATGTAATATTACAATTTTTAAAAAAATTTTCTAGTGGCAAAATCTAGTTACGATGCTAATCACTGTCCCTTATGTCATATGAATATTGAGCCAGGTGAACAAGGATGGAGAAATCATCTAATGGAAGAATCAGGATGTGCATTTAATTCTAGGCGAAAAAGTAAAAAAATTTCAAGGAAAGGTAATATCTCTTTTTTATTGTAGTTTTTCCATAAAAATTTCTTATATGTAAATCATTTTTAAATGTTTATGAATTTTTCACATTTATGTCTCAAAGTTATTTGTCTTCACTTTTTGGGATAATGAAAGTGGAAATAGTAACAACACTCTTTATTTGTGCCTCAACAAAATGATTTTGACTATAGATTAGGGTGGAGCGAAAAAAGTCAACTTGACATTTTCGAGTCGCTATAGTATGGAAAAGTTGCAATTGGTGAATGCAAGAAAAACAACAACAAAAAATTATTCAGATTGGACTTTATCGTCCGATAGCGCAAACCATCCAAAAGTTCAAAAAAATTGAAAATTTCCGATTTTTTCTGAACTTTTTTTAAAAATGAGTTATACATATTTTTAATTGCTATACTGGAAAATATTGGCTGATTGTACTGTTTAATAATAATAATGGAAAAAATTACGTTTAGAGAATATCTTCCGCACAAGTTCATAAAAATCAGGAAAAATTCAACTTTGCATGATTTTGAGTTGAGCCGCACTAGAAAAGTTTTACAGCTAAGAGGGAATTTTTCAAATGACTCATCAAAGGGTGACCCCGGTCCAATTTCACATGCCAAATGGCTCACTTCTGCAAATAGAGTCCTTTGACTTTACGTGAGCGTGGAAAACTCATCAGATTCCTTAAAAGCTATAGTGACATTCACCTAGAAAACCTACTCATGACAATGGCCTTTGATAAGAGAAGGCACATAAGAGAGCTAGGGCTAAGAAGAGTGTTAAAAGCCAGGCACTGTTTCAAAAGATAAATGCATCAGAACTTTATCACGTCTACTTTAACTTCGATGCAGCAGCTATTCAGAATAATTGATTGGAATGTAGCAAAATTACCATCTCCACCTCTTCTTTGGAGAATAACCAATGAAGAACTACATTAATTTGTTCAGTGAGGTGATATTCCAGACTGGGTCGTTAAAAAATTTCCTTGCCACACACAAGCTGTCGAACGATGCATCAAATTGGTAACAGGAGCATCGCGTAAGGTATGTGAGCCCCAATCAAGAGATGGATTCATCAGGGAGACAATGAAATAAAGATCCACGATACAGGAATTTAAGACTAGCCGCAGAACAAAGTTACGACTAAAAGTCAGACTTAAACAGATAAATAATATATTTTATATTTAAGTAATGTAAATGGCAAAAATTCTCTTTGGTTGGATGGAGGAAAGGGTATGGGTGGAACTCAAGGTGCAGCCACATCCCCGTGCTGAGTTATGGGTTGTTTAAATATTATGAAATATCTAAATAGCAATGAGCTGCACAATTGATATACAAATGTTACCGTTAAACGCAAACTGATCTTAGAGGATTAGTTTCTTAATACATCAAAATCACTCAAAACTGAATTTTTCCCGATTTTTACTGAGCTTGCGTGATCGGAAGATCTTCTCTAAACGCCGTTTTTTTTCATTATTATTATTAAACAACACAATCATCTAATATTTTCCAGTATAGCGATTAAAAATATGTATACCAAATTTTTTTTTAAATTCAGAAAAAATCGGAAATTTTCAATATTTTAAAATTTTTAGACAGTTTGCACGCTTGGAAGATCTGAATAACTTTTTTTTGTTTTTCTTGTATTCACCAATTGCAGCTTTTCCGCACTATAGCAACTTGAAAATGTCAATTTGATGCTTTTCGCTCCACCCTACTGTAGATGTATAATAAGGATGTATAATTCATTATCAAACTAGTCCTAATTTTCAGATATTTTGAAATATAGAGAAACTTATTTTTTTTTAATTAGATAGATCATTTTTAAAATTAAACATGATTTTTGGGAAACAAAACATCCACTTACTCAAGATGTGCTTGTCAGCAAAATCTCAGCAGCAAGATGAAAATCAGAAAGAGAGAGAGCTTCCAGGCCTCCCCTCTTTATATTGGACCTACCGGGCAGCCACCAGATTATTCCGCCCAGAAGTAGTTCGACAGTGAATCATTTATTTGCAGACTGTTCCATAGTAAAACTGGCTAGTTGATTATTTAGAATTGGCTAAATGTCAATTGTTTCAATTCAGCAGAAACACTTAAAAGAAAATATTTTTAAAAATTGCATGTGGTCATCTCAGAGCATTTGTGTTCTTCCGCCAGTATTGATTATTTCTCAAATTGAAATTCAATAGCAACCCATTTCAAAATATTGATGGAGTGGAAAAAAATATTTCTAGAAAATGAAAGAGAGAAAATTAAAAAAGATTAGGGTGGAGGAATTAACCTTAGTTTTAAAAAAAATCAATGTCAGCCTTGAGAAAAGGAAAAGTCGGCTCTATTACAATAAAAACACATAAAAATTTTTTAACATCAATCAATTCATTAATTTATTACAATATTACCAATGTCATTTTAATTCCAAAAGTTTTATGCTTCCTGTCTGGCAACATATTTCGGCACCAGCATGCAAAGGCGACCCAAACGTGCAGTCAAACTGGGAAAATTGTATGCCATGAAGGAAAACAACCCCCAAAGTTACTTAAAAACAATTATTTCACACATTATACAACATTCATATGAAAATTTAACTTTACTTAACATACATAGATCCAACTTGTTTATTTCTAAGACTTAGTTAGGCCCTAAGAAGTTGGTTTTACTTATTTCAAATCATATAATACAAGCTATGTTTAAAAGGGATGGGCAAGATGAAAAGTGAGCCAAAAAGCATTTCAACAAAAGATAAATTACAAGAAAGAAAATCTAATTTTAACCAACTTTTTCTCCAAAGGTCTGAAACTGAATGATTGAAAAAATTCTATTATTATTGAAGCAATTTTATGTTGCTTTCTATTTAATAATTGCCCTCCCCCTTTTTCTCTCTCTGAAATTCAAATGGTATTCAAACTTTTTGTGCCATCAGGATTTTTATTTTTCGCATATTGCTTAGCAACAATTTAGTTCTTTTCTTTTAACTCTCACTATTTCTGAAATATTCAACTGTTTTAAGTCCTTTTTTCACGTTATTTTATGATTTAAGTTGTCTTTGTTTCACAACATTTATTGAAATAGCAAACAAACTTATAATTTTAAGTTTTATTTTTAAATATTTTCTAAAACTGTATTCACTGTACAGCCATGGCATATAATGAAGTAATTCAATATTATTTTTTGTTTACATAATGCATGAAACTCTCCTTTAATCATTACCTTTATTCAGAAACCATCTCTGATTAAGACTGTTTTTATGGTCCGAGAAATGGTGTCTTTAGTGAGGTTTCAATTCATACATATGTTAATTGGATGCATGCAACTGAAATTTTTGTTCAGCTTTTTTATTTAAAAAAATCAATATTATCTGTCAAAAGTTATTAAGCAAAAAATATGTCATGCATATCATAGTTTAAGAATTTTTTATAATGTATGCTTTTAATTTGGAATTCCTTGCACTAGTGCATTTTAATTATTAAAGCATATATGTTATATAGTGTTAAAAGGTTACTGAACCACTTAAAAGGAAATGCAGATGCAGCATTTGACATTGTGGGAAGAATTCTATGGTAATAACACAGCAGCAGTACATTAAAAATCATTGTTACAAGAGAAGTTTCTCACAGAGCAATCAAAAAAATTGTCTTGCATGCGATTCCACTTTGGCAGCAATATATAAGTTATACATAAATTGATTAGTTCATATACAAACTGGAGGTGCACAAACTTTATAAGAGAAGGCCCACTAACAGAAATGAACAGACTGTCGAGAGCCACAGAGCCTGTTTAGTTTGAAAGTGAAACAGCTACACTATAAACCTTACTGCACAAGTACTTGTTCTGAAAAAAGAATTATAAGAAACGTGAAATAAAAAATAAGTTTATAATAATGCATAAAACTAAAAGAAAAAGGATTCTCCCTCTCAGAAGTACTAATTCTGTATTTTTTAAAACAGTTCAAGAAAATAATAAAAGCACTCAAAAAAATCTGTTCTTAATATCAATTAAAACTAAATAACTTCGTATAGAACAAACACACATACATAAAAAATACTGTAATACATATGTTTCAAGTGGTGCCAAAAGTCTGCTCTTCAGTTGCAAAAAAATTCCAAACCTTCATAAAGGCAGATGAGGGAAAACGTTTAAGCCGAAACATATGTATTGTGCTGTTTTTATGAATGTGCATTCTATACGGAATTTCTTATCTTTATTTTAAATCAAAATTTTTCAACCAAGTGAAAGGTAAACAGACTAGTTTAAATGTAATATGAACTAAGATAAAAGTTCATGAATAATAATTAGTTAATTTTGCATTATAACATTAAAAACATCTTAAAAAATACATGAAGCTTAGTACATAATATATTAAAACTAAATTTTCTGGACTATAATCTTTTATCAAAACAAATATTAGTTTTGATGGTTGAGATTGGACTAAACTAACTACAATGTTTCGAGTATTTTGTTCAAAGCATGGCCCAACCTACATTTGTGAAGAATCCATGTTGTGTTTTGAATAAAAGCAAAAATTTTTAACCCACTTACTAGTATATAAAAAACTCCACTTTAAGCCTTTCTCACAAATTGTACTTTTCTGCTAAAATAGAAAAAAAATAAAATAAATGAGTGACAGAATTTTTTTAAAATTCTTTTCTTCCCCTTAACCCTTTCTGGCACAAGTATTTTTATCATGTTTTCTAAATGACTAGAGTAATAGTTCTGATATTTATTTAATGAAACAATAACTTTTCTGTAAAATACCTGCCGCACCATGGGGAAATGTGCATGATAATATACTTTGTCTCTTATCCTTTTGTGCAAAAATCATTATTATATCAGGTGAGTAGACATAGAAAAATTGACTTATGCTGAGTTTTTGTCATGAACAGCGCAGATGTTACAAATATGTGTCTAGATCACCTAGCCACTGTGCGCGAAAGTGTTAAAAATTATAACTGATTCATCAAATTATTATCTTGGTGGGCCAAAAGAAGGGAATGCAATCCCGATCCCACAGGAACGGGATCCTGTGGGATCCCGCACAAATCTTTGAGGGACTAGTCCCGTGGGATTACGATCCTAATCCTGCAGGATTGATATTGAGAAATAAATTATTTTTTATTACAATTTCACGCTGCTTTCCCAATCAATAGACCGAAAATTTTTGAATATTTATCTCTTATCTAGCAATAAACGAATCAATAATTACAAATTTTAATTTAAAGTTTTATTTTTTAAAATTATCTTCGAATGGGAGTCTGGATCAAGCATCTAAATCTAAACATCATAATCTAAATTTTTCGCAAACTTCCCAATTTCCAAATGAACAGAAATATTTCATACTAATTTATCTGCGAACAGCTACGGATTAATTATAAAAACTTTTCATTTTTCATTTAAATTTCTTTTATAATTCACACTTTTAATTATTTTATTAAAATAAATCTAGACTAGGAAATGATTCATTGGATTTGTTCGATTTTATAACGTTTTTTTTTTCAGCAACTAAGACAATAACGTAAGTATGTGAATGTATTTATAAATTGTATATTTCTGTAAATTCTTCATTTTTCTACTTTTCTTTGTTGTAAAAGAAGTCCTAGCTAAATGAAATATCAATCCCGTGGGATTGCAGGATCCTGCGGGATCAGTAAATCTCAATCTCGAAAGACGAAAAACAGTGCAGGATTGCATTCCCTAGCCAAAAGTTAAATCTTCAAAGGTCACAGTTTGTATATCTCTATTACAAACTATTACATTTAATTAATTTTTTAAAAAAGTACCTATAGAGTACTACAGCAAAGTATCTATAGATATATAGTTAGCAATATTAATTTTGTCACATAATAAAACCTCTAAACTTTAAACCCATGTTTTCTTCACTGCATTATTTTAAACACCTCCTTCCCCCTTTAATTTTGCTAAATAATTTATTAATGCTTTTTCAGATATCCTGAGGAAGAAAAGTAAAACCTAACATGCATGTATGTGATGCACTACTTTTCTGAAATTCTTTCACTTTAGACTAACAGCATTTTAAAAAAACGATGTACTGTAAATAAATAGATAAAATCATGACTACATTTTATTAAAGGTGAAATTTTTTATAATAAAAAAAGTGCTTTCTTGGTGAAACAATTATTTTGTTTTGTTTCTACTTTTATTGTAGTATTCTGATAAATTATAATTATTCTAGAACATGCTTTAAACTCTCTTTTGAAATCAAAAATTCAGTTTTTATTATAAATCTTTTACCAGAAAAAATAAAAACTTCATTTTAGATTGCCTGAACATGTAATATTCGATGAGTTACCAGTTTTATTCATTTTAATATTTTAAACATGTTAAAGTTATAGGAATTAGTTTTAAATATAAAAGAAATATTTTTGTTCGAAGTAAAACACTAGGAGGAGTTGCACAATTGATATTTTTATGTAAAATTACCTAACAAATACAAAATATTCTCTCAATGGAAGAGAGTTCTGCCACTTTTTCCACTCTCTGAACATTTCAAATTACATTTTTGTGTTCTTGTCAAAATTAATGATTAATATTAAAAAATAATTAAGAGACATCCACGCCTCTAAATCTGACAGTAACAAGTACTTAATTTTGTTTTTTGATTGATTAATATGAAATGAAAAGTACAGGCTTTTCTAAGCTCTAAAAGAAAGAAAAAAAAACTAACATTTTAGGAGTTGTTTTTTTTTTTTTTTTTTGTACATATTTTTAGTTATAGGTTTGAACAGTACAAAATAACTTTTCCAAACTTTATTTAAAAAAATATGTATGTAGCATGTTAAAAGTTATTTTTCACAAAATAGATGCATTAAACACACTACTTCTTTTATGTCAATTCAAACAATAAAAATTATGAATTCAGTTTTTAATGTTAAGATTTTTTCTGATATATAGGGGAACAGTTTGGGTAATTTAAACATGCAATATTCTTGACTTCTGAACTGCTGAGGTAATGGAAGAAGTTTAATTGTTTTGTTTCTGTGAAGTTTGAATTGAGTCTTATTGTTAAGTCTTAAGTACTTAAGTGAAGAAAAAACTTTTTTCAATTCACTTCTGATCATTTTAAAATAAACAGAAATTAGATCATGATTATTGGATAGTATTATATTTCAGGAAAAATTAAGTGGGTCAACAATAAAGTCTGGATTACGATTTCCAAAATATTTTTATTACTGCATCAAATACAAAATTAGATTAAAACAAGGAGGGGAAAAAAGATTTTAAATAAAAATTTAATTGGTGAGTTCTTATATTTACAAATTATGCTAGCTTAGCAGCTCTTTAAGCTTGATAATCCTGTATTAAAAGAAAAGAGAAAAAGGAGGAAAAAAATAAAACATGGCACAATTCAGCTTGTAATTTTTTGTGTTAAAAAAACTTTTTGTTAAGACTATTAGATTAAACACATTGAGCACAGTAGACCTCCAAAGCATTGTGCTTTAAAATATAAAGGAATTAATTATTTTAAGATATACAACCATGTCTGCCATTTGTTCATCACTTCACAATTACGTTATAGTACAAGTAAGCATGTGCTCCTCAAGACTTTCATTATGGCAGGTTTCTAATATATTTTAAAAAATAAAAGATATGCTTAATTTATTCCAATGTGAAACCAGTAGGAGGATCATATATTAGCAGCATCATAAAAATACTATTAATAATTCACAGTTAACCATTTATGTGCAGATTCAAATCTCAAATTGCTAAAAAAAATATATTAATTTTTCAGTTGCATTTTGAGTGTGACATATTAAAAAAAAAAAAAAAAAAAAGGTTAATACTATTCTTCCTTCTACACTGCTTTTATGGAATTCATTTTAGTAAAAGTCAATTGGTTTCATATAAAAGGTAATTAGATATTTTTTTCATGTTTATAATGAATTCCGGCAGTCTCAGAATATATAAATTATTTTATCAACTTTGAAAATGGAATCAAATTTTACATGCAAGATTCAATGCAAAAAGGTTTTGTTTTTAAATTTAGAAAACTCTTAGATTAAAGATAGGAATTATGTTTATGAGGGCTGTACTTTCACTGAAATATTCTTTTAAACTCTCTTACATTAATATTTTATCATATTAAACTCTGACACACCGAATTGAAATCCAGGCATATTTTAAATATTTTTTTGCATACTTTGTCTTTTAATGCATTAGTTAAAGGATAACAGTCATTTAAATGGGGAAAGAAATATTGTACACAATTTTCACTGTGTTCCCAATTACATGAATCATTTCTGACTGTACTTTTACATTGGTTTCAAAAACGGAATATACTAATGGATAGTTTAAATAATAAGTGCAATATTAAGAATTAATAAAAGATTTATTTTTAAATTTAAGTAAAGATATGAATTAAGTTTGAAGGGGGCAGGGCTGTATCAAGATAGCTCGGTAAAAATGTGTGAAAATAGCTTTCTTGATTTATTGTCTAGTTTCTCACTAATGGCAGAAATGCAACTTCTGTTTCAAAAATCAAGTCATCTTGTAACTCTATCTGCTAATGTTTTCAAGTCAATATTGATAAAATTTCATTTTTCAATAAGTTTTTAATTTCATGTGCCCAATTGAACATTGGCCTGTAAAAGGTTAACCTTAACATTCATGCTTACACAAAAACATGCTAACTTTTTTTCTATATAGTTTCTTGTATACTAATTTAGTGACTTCTTAAAAACATTGAGTACAATGAAATAATACATTTCAAAGGTGTTTGAAAATAAAATATATGCTATCAGATAATATAATAAAAACTTTATTTGATATATACATGTGTATATAAAGTTGTATAAACATACATTATATAATATATACATCTATGTATATGTACACCTAGTTTGGTCTTGAACTATTCAACTGTAGGTTAACATCTTTGTTCACTGGGATTACAAGTGCTCCAACTGTAATAAACACAAATTAAATATTTCTAATTTTATAGACAATTTTATGAGCATTAAAAGAAATTAAAGTGGGAGAAAATGCCTCCGTAATAAGAACTTGCAAACTAGTTAAATGGTTAAAACTTAGAAAATATTGGGCCATACAAAAAGTCTAGTTTTTTGGTACAGTTTTGAAAAAAAATTTCTTTATTGAAAATCAATTTTAATCAAGTACATATTGACCATTATTATCTGTGACCTTTTGCCATTTTCGGGTAGCTTCATAATTCCATCGGTGTAGAACTTTTGTGATTTATCGTCGAAAAATTTGACCGAGTGATTTTCCATGGCGCTTTGGTTGGCCAATGTTTTAGATCAAGAGAGTTTTGCAGAGATCGAAACAAATGGTAGTCAGCCAGTGCAAGGTCCATGCTATATGGTGGATGCATCAAAACTTTCCAACCAAGTTCCGTCAATTTGTTCCAAGCCATCAGAATGTGTGTGGCTATGCATTGTCACGATGGAACACAACTCCCTTTCTGTTGGCCAATTCTGTTCACTCTTTCTGGATTGCATAGTACAAATAGTTGAGATGTGCACAGTACAGTACTGAATTGATGTTTTCACTAGGTTGCAGCAGCTCATAATAGACAATTCCCATCTAATCCCACCAAACACTCAATATAACCTTGTTTGGTAATACAGTAGAACCTCTATTAACCGAAACTCTAAGTTAAACGAAGTCGGTTTCTTCTTCACTTTTTTTTTTCCAATCAGAAAATTACTTTTTGAAGGAGATTCTGATCTAGTTCAGTTTCAATAATTGAGTTTTGGAAAACTGTCAATATCAGAGACCGCATTTATATGATCAGTGACACGTGGGAATCTATGCCGTAATCAACACTAAGACGAAGTTGGCGAAAACTTTTGCCAAATTTTTCAACAGGCTCAGATGAAAATGCTACAGACATTGTGAAAGACAGTGTTACTGAGTTTTCAAGCCTTTTTAGCACAATGAAAGGTTTTGAAAATTGTGGGGATAGAGAAATCACAGATTGGTTGAATTGTGACATGGAAGCTGCAGGCTTCCAGTTGCTCAATGAGGAGGAATTAATAGCAGAAGTCCGAAAATCTCGTCCGAAAAAAAGAAGAAGATTATGATGAAGATGAGAATGATTCTGGAGTAAATAAGATCAGTAACAATGATGCTTTTGAGTGTTTCTCAAAAAGCCTTCTTTGCTTGGAACAACAGGAGCAGTGCGATTCCTCTGAAATCATGCTTTTAAGAAAACTTCAGGATAGAGCTGCACGGCAAAGGATGGCCAGATACACCAGATGAAACTTCCATTTAAACCATTCTAAGTTTTTGTTTCAGAAATAAATTTATTTTAATTTATTTAACAGTTAAAATAGTCATAATAACAGTTCAATGACGATACTACATATTAAACTAGATGATTATTGATGAATTCTCGATTATCCAAAGTAGGTTCGGTCCCAATTACTTCAGATAATCAAGGTTCTACTGTAATCCAGGCTTTGAAATCATTTGTGGAGGGTCACCAGCCTTTGACTATGATCGCTTGTGTTTGATATTCTCAGATTTCACTTATTTTTTATCACCTGTAATGATGCGCTTCAAAATTATTAAATTCATGACGTTTCAGCAGCATTTCACTGGTGGTAATTCGGTCAATCAAATTTCTTTACGTTCATTCATGTGGCACCCAGACATCAAGCTTCTTTTTGTAGCCTACTCTTTTCAAATAATTCCAAACTCTCATGTGGTTAATGTTTAGTGCTTCCGCCTTTTCCTGACAGCTTGCGTGCTGGTCTTGCTCCATCAGTTAGAAATTTTCATAGACTTTTTCAGCGACTGGTTGACCAGAGCAAGGTGCATCTTTGACATTGAAATTTCCAGCATGGAACTGAGCAAACCATTCCTGGGTCCTTAGTTCACTCACATCATTCTCACTGTACACTTCATGAATTTTTTAGCATGCTCTTGCAGTGCTAGAAAACTACACAAAAAATGTAAGCTGAAATGTCACCTTTTAAGCACATGTTTGCTTGAGACAATCGGGTGAGTGTTGCCTAATAGATAGGCATCAACACTATCTAGTGACAAAAACCATGGAGACTTTTTATATGACCCAATAAAAAAGCAGTATGGATTGCTTCAGGTGGTACAAAAAATCAATCCTTTCATACTGGCAGAAAGTGAGGAAACAAAATGTAAACAAAAATGCAAAAGAAAAAATGTTTTTGATCTCTCACTTTCTCCCAGTGTGAAAAGAAACCTTTTTACATCTGAAGAAAGGTGGATCCTTTGTTCCACCCAAAACAGTGTGCATACTGCTTCATTTTATTTATCCCTGTCTCTCTCTATATATATAGAGAGAGATAGATAGGGTATCCTCAAAACACTGACCTAGACTGTTATTCTTTAAATATCGATCATAGACATACACAATAAAATAAAAACGTTATATAAAAAAAAAGATGCAGAATTTTATGGTGTTGACTGAAATTTTCAGGAGATTAAATCTAAATCAGAGTGTCTACCATCATGCAAAGGTCACGAAAGTCACGGAAAAGTCAAGAAAGGGGAAAAAGGTCACGAAAGTCAAGAAAAGGTCAAGAAATGAAGCACTAGGTCACGATTTGCGACTCAACTACGTTTTTTCCATTTCATTTAAATTCTTAGTTTCTGCTATATAATTTTTTCTGCTAAGTTCAGTCAGAGAAATTATTTTATGTATCTTTTCTTAACTTCCTTAATTTGTATTTTGATTTCACGAGTGATTTCCTGGGAGAAAGGAAGTTGATTTGTTTATCCTCTTATCAATGGTGTGTGTGTGGAGGGAGGCATCTGCTGAGTGTCCACTCTTCTCCCTCCCGACCTGAGGCGAGGATTAAAACCGTTCGCTGTAGCTTCTTTTTTTTTCTTTTTTGTTTAAGAAATATATATTAAGTGTGTTATGTAAATTTTATTATTTTATACTATTTAAACTATGCAAGCAGACAAACTTTTTAAGCAGACAAATTTCTTATGAAATAAACAGTTTTCACGTGTTTATTTCATAAGAAAACTTTTTACTAACTGAACTAGTGTACGCTTGCTATTTATAAAATTCATTTAAAATGTCATGTGTAAATTATATGTTATTTAGCAGAAATCATCAAAAATGATGTCTGCCAAATAGTTGTATAGTGAACTGACAATAGTTCAATATGTCAACTGCGTGTTGTTTTACACCTTGGGAATTTCAAAAGTTGGCAAGTATGTAACTTCAAACCTCAAGAAAAAGTCAAGTATATCAATTATCCACCTTCCCTCCTCAAAAAAAGGTTAAAATTGTTGGATTTAAGAGTAATTTTTTTCTCTCCCTTCATTCCCTGTTAAATTCAGTGTTTTGATTATTTTCCACATTTTCATTTTTAAAAACAATAACTTGGATTCCAATTATAATTATCACTGATCCCCATGTTTCATAGCTAATAACTTCAATTCCCCCAAAGTTTTATGATATATTATAGACTTCCATAAGTTCTGTGTTACCATAGATGTAAAAAGATTTGCAATGTACAAGCTACATTGCAAATCTTTTTACGGCGATCAATGGTAAATCTTTTTTTTTTTAAATAGCAATTGGTCCAAGTTAACTGAAAGCAAACGGCTGATCAGTGAAAAAGTTGAAAAAAAAAATCGCTTTAAAAATGGGCAGGGAAAAAAAAAAACTCTTAAGAATTTTTTAATTCATTGTTAAAATCAAAATCAGTTGTATATTTTTCTGCAAAATTTCCTCAGATGGCTAAAATTTCCTCCAATCGTAGATCGCCGGATAGAACATATTCTGCATCCCTGGCACGATGTATTTTTGATATTAGTTTTGTATTTGTTATGGTCAAGAAATCAAGCTTACTTTTTGTGGTAGACACCCTGTAAATAAATAGAAAACAAATTTTTATACAGCCCCCATGCAAAAATAATTGCATTTAGTAAAATGAGCCCCATACATTGTTAAAGTGATGAATAAATTTTCAGACTTTCATCATAAAAAGAGATATATTTAAAAAAAGTTGGTCAGGGGCAATACCAATAATAGCAATAGTATTATGTATTTGCATATATTGCTTTCTTTTGCAATTTGTGCACAACTTCTGAAATGCGATCATCTGACACAATTACCCCTCCCTTTGAGAGCCATTGAAAAGTGGTTTAAATCAGCATATATTTATTTTCATATCATTGCCACTTTTTAGAATGAAATGCTCAAATTTTGTACATCACCTACTTAAACGTATGGGGCACATTTTAGAGATTGAGAATTTTTTTTATTTTTTTGTTTGGGGTGGGGGGCATATAAAAATTTTAATTTTGTATTTATTTAGATTTATTCTCCTGAAAATTTAATCAATATTATAAAATTCTGCACTTTTTAAAAATGTAATTTTGTAATTTATTGTATGTGACTACGATCAATGTTTAAGAAATAAAAGTCTAGGTCAGTGCTTTAGGAACATCCTGTATATGCCTGTTATTTATGTCTTTTTTTTTTTACCTCAGAATTTATTCTTAAAACTGGCAGCCTCAATCATGGTGAAATTTTTTATAGAAAAAGTGTAAAAATCATTGTAGCTGAAAGTAAATATTTTGCAAAAGTATATTTCTGTGACTAATTATTGTAAAAATAAAGACTGTATAGTAGCTGTTACACTCTTTATAAAATATAGCTGGACTTTCTTAGCTGTAAATGCAGCTTCTTAAAGATAGTTTCAAATTATAAGATAACTAAAAATAAGATATCATGCCAAATTAATATTGTTTTACATAATAATGGGATCTCTCGCCGACTGGATTCTTTTATTAAAAACATATCTATGAATTTCCATGAAAGCATTTATTTGTTCTGAAGATGACAATTCATTTGATGTTACATATATGTAGTACATATTTAAAATTACAATAGTTCCTTCTTCAAAAAGGTCATTTTAAATTTCTAACTAGTAAATATACCAAAAGTTTTGATAAAGATGTGTTATTATAAATGTACACAAGTTTGAAAACATGTACATACCAGGTTGTGATATTCATCTTCTTCATTAACTTCAAACGATTCAACAACAGTTATAGAATTTCTATCTCTTGGTACTGATGGATTTTTTAAGAACATTTCAGCTTGTTCTAAAGAGATTGCACAAGATGGTAATTCTTTCTTTGATATAAGCCCAATTTTTTCTAAACATAAAATAAAATGGGGGTTATTCATTGCTTTACCAAAAATAAATTAATATATAGCTATATATTCTAAAATATTTGCTCATACACCCAATAATTTTGACCATTTATTTAAACTGCACGAACTGCATTCACACTAAAATCAGCAGCAATAAATTTTATTTTTGGGGCTAACTCTGCAAGTGAAAGTGAATGTTGTTGTGGATAAAATGTTTTAGAGAACACATTTATTTGCTAATATACATTCGCAGTGGGAGAAAACTTGTGTGCTATTTGCTAACATTCATTTGCAACTGCAATAAAACTAAATGTTGTCTTGGGAACAAAGGGAGGTGCTTAAAAAAGACCGGGGATTGCAGTTTCACAAACTGCACAAGAACCTAGAATGGGAAAATGAGTTCTTTCTTCTGACCAGCTGTTTTGTACTCATGACACAGCCCAAAACATTACATATCTCTGTTGAAGAAACTTCCAGTATTTCTGGAATAGATACATTGTAAGTGAAGCATAGCTTATAATGCTCTATATACTTGTTTTGCAAATGGAATTTATATTTTGCTCGTTTAATTAATAAGCTGAATACTGCTTATGTACCAAAAGTTTCAAAAAGCAAGAGTTGGGGTGACATTAACAGTTAAACATAATTAGAGTAGACAGTATCTTGTAACTTTCATGTGATCATCATAATTTTAGGAAGAAAGATTGCGGTATTTGCATGTCTAAATGTACAAATTAAAAAAATTCTGAAATTTTTAACAGTGTGCTGTTGATATGCAATTTTTGGCCTGCAAAGATTATGACCTGGTTTAGATGTTTTGCATTTTCAAGATAACAGAAAACACATTTACTTGATATCAGAGTGATTTGTTATAAATTTAATTGGATTCTCTAGAGCTGAAATTAGACTGGCTGCCAAGTCAGAGCAGCCTGCACACAAAGCACACCTGCATTTTTGTTTAAAATTAAATTACTTATATTGCAAAATTTATTTCGCATGTGCTTCAATTATTAACGAAATGGGCAACTATAACAAATATGTGTGCAAATCAGTGTAACGAATATGAATGTCTCTGTGGTTTATTAACAGACACAGAACTTGTTATGTTTCTAATGATTTATAAATATGAACATGATTTTCAAAATTATATTTTGATTGTTTTTCAATTATTTTTTTGTTTACAGCACCTTTATTGTTTTCAAGATTATTGCATTATGTTATAGTGAAATAATCATCCTGGTTGAGAAGAAATAAATTCTTCATTTTTTATGAAACTAACTATGTTGAATATTTAATCTATAAAATTAGTAAAATATTGACGAGTTTTTGCAAAATATCTGGCATTCATACAAAACCCGTTAAACAATGAATTTAAAAAAAAAAAAAAAAAGACTGCAAGGTTTGCACTGAAGTACAGGAAAAATAGTGTTTGCACAAGAAAATAAAGCTAATACTGAAGCGCAATTTAAATAGTTCCATGCATTATTTATAATTACCGTAATTTATGGAAGCAACGCCGTGTCGTTTACGAGTATAAAAGTTAAAAAATAGTAAGTGCAGCATTTACAGTATTTAAATTTTTTTTTTAACCAGTCTTCAATGGAAAATCATAATTATTTAGTAATAATTGTCTCAAAAGATGGCACCACCACCAATCACATACTTTTTAGCAGTGCACGGAGCACAGCTTAACGAATCAGAATGCGAGCCTATCCCGTTGAAAAGTGGTTTGATCTAACGCTCTAGATGGGTATACGAATACAACCGATGTCCTTTCAATTGAGTAATAAAAAAGGAAGCTTTTTATGCCTACATTTTAGGACTATAATTAAATTTTATTGAAGGTTTTAATATATATATTTTGATGGGCTAAAGTTCCTTAAAATATCGCAAAAATGCAGTACCCTCAATTAACAGCCCCCCTGTGTTCCAATGAGCGTCCATTGTTCTCATGCCAGGTCGGCGATTGCCAAGGTCCCCTGGCATAAGCCTCCCCTGCAAGGCCTCCCCAAAATGGATATACTACTGTATAATTTAAGTAATTTGACATACATCAGAGTACTATACCAAAGTAGTTCAAATATTTATCATTGTAATCTTACCCTTTTACACAGTGGCATTGCGAAGGACCCCACAGACCACGCACCGCGAGGGATCGCCAAAGAATCAGGGGCCCCCAATAGCTTTCAAATATTATATATCCTAATATTCTATACCCTCCAAACAGGCGCGTAGCCAGGAGGGAGGGGGGGGGGTATGAACTTATATGTGTATAAATAGACGGAATTTCATCAATAATCCAAAAATTTCGGGGGCGGGGGAGGATATATCCCGATATCCCCCCCTGGCTATGCCCCTGCCTTCAAATTCACCAGTAAGGAGCCCCTTTTCAATAGCCAAGGACCCCCATAGGAGCCAGTCTGAGCCTGATTGTTCTTAAAATACTGAATCTCAACCAAAACTAGTCTTTTGCGCCCGGTGCAAGTTTCATCTATAAGTTATGTGTTTTTTTTTTGCTGTGCGGCTTTGCGCCCTGTGACAGAGCACTGTACCGAATAAACATTGCCTCACGCTATCATTACGGTAAAAACTCAACTACGAGTGATTGGCAACAGGAACACTCAAAATAATTCGTAAACATTCCCGTAACCGTCTCCATTCGTCACTCAAGTTTATTCAAATTTTATTACTAAACTCCATTCAAATTTTTGAACGGCGATTCTAAAGATCTTTTCACTGAAAGCTACACTATTCCTGAGTAACATAGGCTAAAATTCATGCGTGTAGCATAATTTACAAGAACACTCAAAATAATTCGTAATCATTGCACTAATGTCTCCATTCGCCAATCAAATTTATTAAAATTTTTGAACAGTGCAATTATATATCTTCATATAAAGTGAATCCAATGTTAAATATTTTTGAAAGCTTCCAGCTTTGCGGCTTCTACCTTCTAGTCATTGTAAGAGGTATCGCAAGAGCAAATCAGGTAAAAAAAAAAAGAGGTAAGTTTCAATCACCATCTCAGAATCTCATGAATTTTTTTTTCTTGTGTTGCCTTACCCAAGGAAAGAACACATCTGAAATATTTTTGATTTAGCTCTTTTAGTTTTGGAGTTATGGGGGGGGGGGGGTCAAAGTACCCCAGAGGAGTGACGAATTTAGAGCCATTTTTCTCTCTCGACTGTGATTTGCTCTGAGATGCTTCAGAGACTTTTTTTTTTAATCTGATAATATACTTTGAATGTAAATTAACATCTAAAACTGGAAATTCATTTGAAAATAGGCAGAGCCCCCATATAAGCCTCCCCCCCCCCCCCAATATCCCTAATTTCATAAAAAATACAGTTTTAAAGACTGCTTTAAATCTTGGCTCTGACGTGATACAGAAAAAAAAATTCCCGGGCCCCTCTATTCGGGGCCCTAAACATGGTCCTTAGCGCTAATTTATGCAATTTCGAACCAAAGGTACAACTGGTTCTGACTTCGTACATGAGAACTATTCGCATGGAGTTGTAGTTTCAACATAGTAGTTTCATATTATGAAAAGGTATATTTTTTTTATTACTGTGTTAAATTTTTCTTGAAAACGGCGATGCTTTCAAAAAATATACCGGGGGGCCCTGGGGCCCTTCAAAAAATTTTAACATTGGATTCACTTTATATGAAGATATATAAATGCACTGTTCAAAAATTTTAATGGAGTTTTAATAAAATTTGAATAAATTTGAGTGGCGAATGGAGACAGTAACCACAATGTTTACGAATTATTTTGAGTGTTCCTGTAAATTATGCTGCATGCATGAATTTTAGCCTATGTTACTCAGGAAAAGTGTAGCTTTCAGTGAAAAGATCTTTAGAATCACTATTCAAAAATTTGAATGGAGTTGAATAAATTTGAGTGGCGAATGGAGACAGTTACGGCAATGTTTACGAATTATTTTTAGTGTTCCTGTAAATTATGCTGCATGCATGAATTTTAGCCTATGTTATTCAGAAATAGTGTAGCTTTCAGAGAAAAGTTCTTTAAAATCGATTCAGTAGTTGCAGAAATGTCCATATAGCGTCATGTGCTAGAATTTTTGAGTGTCCCTGTAAAAGAACTAGTTATGCTGCATGCTGAAAGGTAGCCTATATTACTCAGGAATAGTGTAGCTTTCCATCGGTGAAAAAATTTTTCGAATTGGTTCAATAGTTACAGAGATCCTCATACAGCGTAATGTAATTCTTATGAGTGCCCCTGTAAAATAACTATTTGTGATATATGGAGGATATATTTGAGATATATGAAGAATAAGTTAATTTTCAATATTGCCACTGTCGATTACACTTCTAAAAGTAACGCTGAAATGCCCCATGTGTGCCAGTTAGGGATGGACGTGAGATGAAAAATACGCTGTCTCGTCTCGCAAAATCGCTAAAAAGCTTTGTCCCGTCTCGCAAAAATCCCTATATCACAATATAAAATGTGCCTGCCTCGTCTCGCAAAATAACTGCAAATCTCTGTCTCGTCTCGCAAATTTCTGTCTCGCAGTCCATCCCTAGTACCAGTGGAATGTCCCAAATAAGGAGGTACTTTTTAGGATTTTTCTTGGAAACAGTTATACCTTCAAGAAATGTTTTTTCATAATATCAAACTACTATGTTGATACTACATCTCCATGTCAATAGTTCTCCTGTGGGAAGTTGGCTTCAGCTGTACCGATGCTTCGAAATTGCATAAATTAGCGCTAAGGACCCTGTACCGGGTAGGGAATGCAATCCTGCACTGTTGTTTGTATTTCGGGATTGAGATTTACTGATCCTGCGGGACTAACATTTCATTTAGCTAAGACTTCATTTCAACAGAGAAAAATAAAAAAAGTATGATTTTAAGCACTATGAAGTTTAACTTTAATAATAATAATTAATCTTATGAGATAATTTATACAATAACTTAACAGAAATATGAAAATTATAATCATGATTTTCAGTATGATATACTAAGTCTATGATATACTGATATGATATACTATGTTTCAATATATTAGTATTAGTTATGTTAGTTGCTAAAAATCAGGAATTTACAGAAAAATACAATTTATAAATACTACATTCACACACTTACGTTATTGTCTTAGTTGCTGAAAAAAGAACGTACAAATCAAACAAATCAATGAATCATTTCCGGGTCTAGATTTAATTTTAGTAAAATTATTAAATGTGTGAATTAAAAAAATTAAACTGCAATTAAAACTTTTATAATTAATTTGTGACCGTTCGCTAAGAGATAAATGAGTATGAAATATTTCAGTTCATTTGAGATTGGAAGTTTGCGAAAAATTTAGATTTAGATGTTTGATCCAGACTCTGATATATAAAAAAATAAAACTTTAAATTAAAATTTGTAATTATTGATTCGTTTATTGTTAGATAATAGACATGAATATTCAAAAAATTTTGTTCTATTTATTGAGAAAGTGGTGTGAAATTGTAATAAAAAATAATTTATTTCTCAGTATCAATCCCGTGGGATTACGATCCTAATCCTGTGGGACTAGTCCCGCAAATATTTGTGCGGGATCCCGCAGGATCGGGATTGCATTCCCTAGTACCGGGGGGCCTTCAAAATTTTTTCTGTATCACGTCAGAGCCAAGATTTAAAGCATTCTTAAAACTGTATTTTTGATGAAATTGGGGGTATTTTGGGGGGGGGGGGCTAATTTGGGGCTCTGACAATTTTCGAATGAATTTTCAATTTGAGATGTTAATATACAAGGTATATTATAGGATAAAATGAAAAAATTCTCTGAAGCACCTCTGAGACAGTCACAGTCGAGACAATAAATTGACAAAAATGGCCCTAAATTAATTCGACGTTGCTCCTCTGGGGTACTTTGACCCCCCATAACTCCAAAACTAAAAGAGGTAAATCAAAAATATTTCAGATTTCTTCTTTCCTTGGGTAAGGCAACACAATAAAAGAAAATCATGAAATTTTGAGATGGTGATGGGAACACCCTGCCCAATTTGCTCCTGCAATGCCTCTTAAGACATCTGGATTTAAAATTTTGTAATGCATGATAATTTTTAACGATGACATTATTGCTTCTGTGCAATTTTTTATAGATCTCTCTGAGTATGTAACCAATAAAAAATCCATCACAAGTGACTTACCATTTTTTATTTTGTCCCATAATTCCTCATCACATTCTAACAGTACATTTTGTAAATTTATCATGAAAGAATTATATTTAACAGGGTTGCCTTCCTATAAAGATAAATACAAAAATGACACATACAGATTAAGTATGCCATTTCAAAAACAAAAGAAAAAATCATTTCTCTCAAATATTATTACATTTTTCTAAAAAGTGTATTATTTTGGTTGAAAATTCAACTTTAGAAAGACTACCTGTTTACAGTTAAGTAATGCTTAATAATGAATTATTTATGTTATTATAGGATACATTACTTCAAATTAAATAAAAATATTAACTACAAGCCTATTTACTGAGGTGAACACAGTTCATTATATTAATTATGTATACAATTTTAGAAATCTTGTAGCATTAATTCATACATTTCAATACAACGTGATGACCCAATAAATATGCATCAACGCAATAGGGGAGGCCGGGGCACTTTAGTACAATGCCTTACCCAGAGGGTTTCCCCTACTGTACTTACTTATTTACTCATTCTTTTCTCATATGTTCTACAGAGTTTCTTTTAAAATACTCATTCTGCACAAGTTAAGAAGTTAATTGGTTCTTAGGTCAATTAAAAACACAAAGATGACTACATTTCACATACCATTTTTAAAGCTTTGAAAAAAAGAGAATCAACTAAAATGCTCCAACAGAGCTTGCTAATTAACCACATCACATAATGAATACCAAACAAAAAAGGTGATATGAGAGAGAACTAGTCACAGATCCAAATACTAGCTAGAAAAATGCTACAATCACAATATCACTTACGAATTAGTCTAATGACTATTCTCAGCATCATTCAAAATTTCATTTTCAAAGTCACATAAAAAGTGTTCTAAACATCAGCTATGACTAAATCAAATAAGTTATTAATGAAGTCACAAACACAGTTTCTTTATCTTCATTTGCATATTTCCAGAAGATAAGTCATGTTAGTACTTCTTATCATACATTTTTGAGCAGTTATCTTTGCTACTGAAAAAAATTACCAACTGGACTATGATCATAATTGCATTAGCTGAAGTACAGTGCGCACCGGTTATAACGGACCTGGGATATAACGTACTATCGGTTATTACGTACCTAGAAGCTAGGTCCCGATTGAAGTCCTACATTTATAATGTTATTTAACTCCGGTTAAAAGGTACTTAACAAAAGTACGTACTTCGGCTATAACGAACTTTTTATACCAAAGCCAAGAATAAAATTTTGCTTCCCACGGAAATTTCAGTACGTTCAAAAACACTCTTTGTCCGTTTTCAGATTCTCTAGCGAGATGAATTGTGTACGAATGAAGGGAGCGATCTTTTATCTTTTTTTCCTGCTAGGTAGGGCTAAGAACGAGTCCCTGTTTTGATTAGTCATTCATCCATGTAAATGCCTCCTGAAAAGCCCTCTCTATAACGATTCTGATTAGAGTGAAGAAGAAATAGAGCAGCCTACAACAAGTATTCCTGACGCATTCAATGTTGCAAAAACATAATCACGATTCTTTGAATGCCACATGGATGATGCAGAGACTGCAAAAGTCTATTATGGATATCCAAAACGGCATTTTTAAAGTAGCATCTATCCATTTAAAACAAAAGAAAATGACGGATTATTTATCTCAATAAAAATTGTAAGTAATAAAGAATTTTCTCTGTTTAATATAAAGTTTAAAAAATTAGACCTGTTTAAAACACATATTACAGTGAAATGATGAGCCCATTTTCTTCTTTTGTGTGTGTAATATTGAATCTTACTGGCGGTACTGCTTATAACGTACTTCTTTTTTAGGTCCCATGAGAGTACGTTATAACCGGTGTCTACTGTATCTGTAGTTGACAGGTTAGTATAAAATGCAAATTTTCAAAAAGCTTGAACCTTTGTCAGCATTGTAGGTGTATAAAGAATGGAAATAGTATATTAGCAATAGTATAGAAATAAAAATTATATCTTCTGTATGTGTTGTTAAAAGATTACATGTTTGGGAGTAACAAAATGATCAGTAAATTTGACTATTACAGAGAACTTCTTTCTATTTAAAAAATTTCTAAAATTAAATTTTATTCTTGTTGAATGAGTTTTTCAAGTCAAGAGGTTAGTCCTAATCTGTAACTAAATTTTGTTTCAGGGTGTTCACCGGCAACTAAAAAGGCGACTTTTGCAACTAATTTAAAGATTAGGCAACTTGTGAGACTTTTTTGATCAAAATATGGCATTTTCATGCTATTTTCAAGTTTTTGGCTACTTGTACCTTACTCCAGGCGACTCATTTGAAAAACAGATTTCGGTTTTTGTCAGATCCCTTTTCATTTCAAAGTTGCTCTATTGATCGTTCATCAAACATTCTAATCTATTTTTTTAATCGTGCTATAAAAATAAATGTACTATATGCTCTGTTTATATAATACATGAAGTTTTATAATTTATTATTTTATTCATTTTTTCTTAAATGAAGCTGAATGACAGTATGTTTGTTTCTTAACTAAAAAATCATGCAAAAATGCAACTATTTTGGCAACTAAAATTAAGAAAACGGCTCAAATGTATTTAAATTTTTCAAAAAATTCCAATTTTTGTTGTTTTAGCCATTGCCAGGGCTGGTTTGAGGCGTAGGCGACGCAGGCAGTTGCCTACGCTCGAGTTTTAATTGATAGGCACCAAATTTCATTTTTTTTTTCTCTTATTTCCCAACATTTTCCTTTTTTTTTTTTTTGGTTATTCAGATGGGCATAGTGACTGTTCTCATTATATAATCAAGCTTTTAAACAGTATTATTATCACAAATACTTTTAAGACACTTATAAAGTTTCTGCTGTGTATTGTCAGGAAGTGTTCTTTGATCGCTTCATTTTACATTCAAGGGAAACGTCCAGATGTCCTTTGCTAAATTATCCTCTTTTGCACATCGTCGGAATGGTCAGAAGGGTTGGTCTTTGGACCTGTTGATTTATTACCTTCGATAATTATTTTGAGCTGTCACTGCCACCTTACTGCAGATCTTATCCGAATGTTTAAAGAAATGGTTTATGAAGTTACCTTCCTTTCTGATATACTTCAAAAGAAATGCCGCAAAAAGTATACATCAAAAAGGACAAGCAAATTTTGAACAAAGCCACATAAAATCGAGGTTTTTTTCATCAAGTTAGCAGAAAAGGAAAATGCACTTGATTTTCACGCCCCTGCTTTAACAAAAATATTAATTTCAGCCACTTTTGTACTCTGGTGAATTAAAGTTCTAGGATAATTCAGCTTCCTAAGTTTTTCTCAGCTACTACAATCAGTTTTCCAAACAGGGCCATTGCGAGGTTGCCGCAGGAAAAGCCTTTGCCAGGGGCACAAACAGAAGAGAGGGAGCAAGATCAGAAGGATCACAGAAGGTTTAAATAATTTTTCTAATTAGTGTTTCTTTCTTTTTTTTTTCTTTAACACATCTGTAGGGGGAGGGGAGGGGAGGAAAGGATTTAATTTTATTAGTATAATGATTTCGTGCAAGGGTGGCAAATAGGGTTGCAGTCGCACCCCCAAATTTAACAAACATTTTATTTATTTCATATTTTGGATTTTAGTACATCAAATCTTTCACCCCCCAAATGGAAACCTGAAATGCTGCCTCCCACCTCTGATTCTGGGGATTAAAGAATTATTAAGTTGTCGTTGAAGCTACAGAAAAGGGGGAGCATAATTTGGATAGTTCTGCTAGGTTACAATGGGCTGCAATGGTTACAATGGGCTAGGTTACAATCCTGCTTCCAAATGAAACAGATATATATCACTCCAGAAGAAGAGATTTTTCAGAGCCTAAATAAACGAAATTTCTACACAGTATACAATTACAAAAGATCATGCTAAAAAAGTTTCAAAGGAAGATACCGTGTTTAGTCACATAATAGTCATCCTCTCAAAATAGTCGCACCCCTGTTTTGTAGCAGAAAAAATAGCTTTAAATTTACAATATTATGTAGTACATTTTCCCTGCATAATAGTCGCACCTACACTTTCACCATGAAAAATTGTGAAAAAGTCCTACCTTTTAAAAGTCACTCACAAAAACTGCACATGTATAAATTATTCATAAAGTTATCCGACTATGCTGTGTTTAGCAATTATCGAAAATATTATAATAAGTAAATGTATTCATAAAACAAGCCTGGGTGATTAGGGGGGGAAAAAATCAAACAGAATGAAGAAAAAGATCATTTCAATTTGTGCACAGCCTCTGAATTAGAGACTTTAAATTGATATTTTAAGGGTAAGGGCAAAATTTGAAATAATTTCTATAAAAAGTGTCATTTCTTAAGCTTTAATATGTTATTAAAAATGCTTTTTAAAAAAGGATTTCTTTTTTCAAGGAAAGGGATTTTCAAAATCCGACTTTTTTTGGGGGGGGGCATTTTTATAAGCAGATTTACTTTAAAAAGTTATTTTTGCTGTTTTCCTAAATATACAGTTTCTTATGAAACTTATGGCATAAAAAGTAACTGCATGTCATATTGGAAGTGCTCTTGCTGAAGTAATTAATTTAAAAAGTGCTGTACTGATAAAATAACTTGAAACAGACGGTTAAACTCATTAAGTGGTACAAGTCTGCCTTCGGGAGTTATCAACAACCAAAAGATAATTTTTCTGATAAACAAAGCAAGTTGTGATTGTGAAACTTTTGAACTCAGAAAAAATTCTTATTCGCAAAAGCATATAGGAAAATTTCTCCGAAATGGGACTCTTTTAAAAGAATAGTCCTTCTTAATGTTGTCTGTTTAAGAATTTTTCTGATTGTTCATAGCCCCCGAAGGCTTTTATTCTTTATAAGAACTTATAAGTACTTCTACACATTTTTATAAACTAAGTAATAAATTATAATAATTTTTTTTTTTCTCAGCAAAGTACAGTGTCACTTTTCACAAAATTTTAAATATAAGAACTTTCCCTAAAAGTTTCATACTGATACAGGTTTATCTTTTATTTCAAAGTATATAGAACAGCTTTTAAAAGAACACGATAAAGAAGTTTAAGTCCTTGCCCTGATGTACTTCGTTTACTTATATTTAAGTGCTAAAATTATACGATTTTTTCTAAACTAAAGCCAGTGGCTTACTCAGGGATGTTAACTCAAACATTCGGTTTGGGAGCACCCCGGGAGCAGAAAAATTTCATTTGGGAGCACCTCGGGAGCAGAAAAATTCCATTTGGGAGCAGAAAAATTCTATTTGGGAGCAGAAAAATTCCATTTGGGAGAACAAAAAATTTAGCTTCCACGAGGAAAACTAAGATTTGGGATCAGAATTAACATGATTTTGGAGCATAAAATTGAAGATTTCTTTACTGTGTTGACTCTAGAAAAAAAGGCCGCCTGGGGGGAAATTTAAAAAAGGGCACCCTTGTTCTCAAAAAGGGCACTTTGGGGTTCCACGAGAATGTACAGGTAGATAGCATATCTAGAAAGTGGTTTGAAACTATCTGATCCCCAAAAATTTAACTTGTAGAGTTGTAATATGTGTTCTGACTTACAATGCATAGTTAGATTTTTTCCAGTTTGTCTTTAGTTTCCCCCCCCCCTTCTTTTGGAGAAAAATCCTGTAGAAGTAAGCGAAATAGGAAAAATGATTTGTTGATAATATTTTGCTCTAAACATGACATAAATATGTGAATTAAATCTGTACATAACTAGAAGTTTTTGATTAAAAAAAAAGAAGTTTTAATCTAAGTAATTTTGAATTTTCTGCTTAATTTTTCCCCCCCTCAAAATTAAGTGATGTAGATGTTTATTATTTATAAGAATAGTACATTTATTGAGGAAGGTTTCAGAAATTTTTAGCTAGACATGATTCGTTAGGCAGTAGGGGAAGGCAGAGGGACTGTTAATTTTTGTTCCTCAATTTTATCACACTATCACTACTGGACCACAATTACTGGATCACATTCATATATGATATTTCACCTATATTGGTACAAACTTTTAAACAGAAAAGGACTGTCAGTGTAAGTGGATTAGGATAGATGTGTTTAGCATGTAATAAGAATAATAAAATTTCTGCAGTGCAGGACGTACAAAATTTAATAATATAACTCATAATTTTATTTAAATTCTTTTGTTCGCTATAATTATTGAATGATTACCAAGTAAAGATTTTTAAAGTTACTGAATATATACCTTTATTACTATTAGACATTATTTGGAATTGCATCAAACAATTCAACTCATCCATCAATTGATAACTATAGAAATTGGGAAAATTGAATTCAGAAGGTATGGAATACAGTTTAACATATTTTAAATAATTTATTTTTCATAAAGCTTTATTTTTAATTTTTTGTAACATACTTAAAAAAGTCTCTTAAATTTTCTTTCTTAAACCTTGCTTTAATCTTTTGAAAATGAAAAAAGCATTAATATTTTAACTATCAAATGTTTTTAATCAGCTTAAAATAATTAAAATAATAAAAATAATTAACATCCTTTTGCCAGAAGCACTCAAACAAATTATATATTAAAAAACCTTCCAGAATTATTTTGATTTTTTAAAAAGTTTTTAAAAACTGAAAATAAGCTTAAATTGATGACAGTTTGTTTTATGAATAACCTATCTGTTAACTGATGACACAGTTTGCTTTCTTAAGACATCCTTTCCCAGAACTAGTTATCTTTTGCTTTTAATATTTTTTCTTCATTCATTAAAATGTTGAGAATTAAAAAAAAAAAAAAACAGAAAATATATAATACGAATATTTAGAATACCAAATCTTGTCAATAGTCTGATATACTCTGCAGTTACTCTAATTTTATATAATTAAAACTGTGGCGTAATAAGAGGGGGAGCGCCCGGGTGGCAAGATAAAAAAAAAAGGATGGTGGCCGGCAGGACACTTAATAATAATATGGTGGAAAACTAAAGGACCGAAATGGGGCCAGAATGCTGAAACTTAGAATGAATGGGGCAGCAAACTGAAGGACCGCACCGGGCACCAATAACCCTAGCACTACACTGCTAAAGCAAAAGATCATTATTATGCTCCTTTTTTGGCAAAAGTATAATGTCTTTCAATTGCTTTATTCACAAAACATCGCAAATCGCACGTTTTTTAGATCGATTTGAGTGGATAAAGCCACTGAACATAGTAGACGCCGGAAGCGTTGAAGTGCGGCCGCGCGACTGTCGGTCTGGAGTTTTTGTCGGTTTCATCAAATGTAACGTCAATACACGTTAGAACTCTTTAAAAAGTCATCCAACCAAGGCACCCCCCTTAGGAGATATCCCTTGTCTAGGCTTGCCATAGCAAACAAGCAAATCACACAAAATTTTCGAATAGCAAAACATCGTTTTGCTATGGCATACTTTCTGTATCATCCTTAATTATGTATGGTTAGTAAATAGCTGTAAGCCGATTAAAAAGAGGAAATCCTTTAGAGGGAAATTAAAAAAAAAAACTTGCTAGTGCGCAAAACTATTAAAAACATAAAGAGCAATAACTATATACAGCTGGCGACAAACTCTGGAATAATGATTGTTTGATAATTAGCAACTACTTATTGATCAAACGTACCTACCAATATTTGAGGATTGACAGATGGAATCGCAAATTTTTAGATAACTTAAGAAAATTTTGATTTTCCCAACCGTATTTTCTTCCACCAACTCCTAAGTAAAATGCCCAGGTAGTTCTGCCGGGCCAATCGGGCTTCTCATTGAGTCAGCAAAAACAAAACATACTAGAGAGGCCCCTTTTTGGGATACTCGGCTCGCGCAAATGCAAAGACAATGAAAAAGGCAGTAACAGTATTTCGATCTGAAAGAATAGAATATTTTAAAAAGGCATTTGTCGGAAAGATCCGGTTTTAATGAAAGGGCCGCTTTCAATCGAACCTATTTTTATGATAGAGTTATTGTATTTAATCGTATTTCTGTGAAGGAGCCGTTTTAATTAACGTATTTTCGTGATTAGCCGCAAATGGTATGTAAGAAATAAAAAGTAGTGATTGCTGACTAATAATAATAAAAATGTAAAAGCAGGAGGGCTTTGGATTATTTAAAATCATAATTTTTTGAAATTATATAAAATTATATGAAAAATAAATTTTTTGAAGATGAGAAATAGGGCCGCCGGGCACTAAAAAGACGATAAAAGGGCCACCGGGCGCTGCGCCTTGCAAAATGAATCTAGAGTCAACACTTACAATAAATGCAGATAAGAAAATCAAAATTTGCAAGCGTGGCAAAAAAATTAACAGAATCAAAATGACGTATTCGGCACAGCTCGGCGCAAAAATCGGCTAAAAGCTCAGTTCGGTGCAAGATTTGCGTTTCGGAGCAGCTTGGCGCAATATTAACATCCCTGCTTACTGCAAAAGTCGGACCTCCTCCCGCAAACATTACTCAGGGGTCCCCTTTAAATTAGTTATGTAATTATCAATCTTTTATACCATCCCTTGAACATTTATGATTCAAAACCATTTAATATTTATAATTCTAAAGATTAAAAGCAAAAAATTGAAATAAATGTCAGCTTTATCACTATAAATTTATTTAAATAAGATTACTTAAATATACAAATTTTAAAAAGACTTTTTAACATACAAATGAAGTGTCTTATTAATCACTGAGCACATTTTTATCAAGAACTAGCAAATGGCTCGGTCTTTGCACGGGGAGTATCGCTTTATTTTTTAAATTTTGTTTAAACACCCGAAACCTTTTATGGAACTTTTAGATGACTCATGATATCAAAATGATGCTAATCTAGCTTTCTATTATTATTGTTACATGAAAAAATCTGATATTGGTCATTTTTACTCGATAGGGTATCATCGGAAAAGCTTTTTAAAGGTGATGCTTGGGAAAATTCATTAAGAATCCATAAACTGGTCGTGTCCAAGTAGATAATCCACTGGACATGGTAGATGATTGAAGTTTTTTGGTCAGTTTCCTCTAAATGTAATGAGAATATGCATTAGAACCCCTTAAAAAAGTCCTTCGACTAAGACACTTCCCCTCAGGCAGATGCCTTTTGTGTAGGCTTGCCATAACACAAGTCAGCCAAGAACTACTAGATATTCGAAATTATGAAGTCATCTGTGAGCGTCTCCACGTCGTTTTACAAATCTGTATAAAACTGCAAGCCGATCAATCAGACGGTATGGATTTGTATTTGTACACAAGACAGACAAATTTTCGCATGTTACGGTAAAAGTCCGAAATCTGGTAAATCCTAGCTTTTACCAAAGTGGCTTGGTAAGAGTCCGAAGTTCGGTTTAATATAATTCCATTTTGGACTTTTACCAAACCTTTGCAGTAAAACCTAGGAGTTACCAACACCTTCCGGAAAAGTTTGAAATGAGAGATTACTTATGATAGGATTTTCTATTCGCAGCTATATCGTATACAGTGTGTCTCAAAAAGGTTAAAACACAAAATTTTATTTTTTTGATTGTCAGTAGAAATTGACAGTAAATGGGTAATGTAAAGTGATGTAAATGGGTATCATTGAAGAGATGTCAATGGAACCAGACTTCAAAACGATTATCATTACACAGTTATGTATAACTTCCGCGGCGTAACGGAGTTGTCGCGAATTAATTGTTCCATCTGTTCCATTTATGGTTTGCAGAGGAAGATGACAAATGCCAACGGTTCTAAAGTGAGAAATTTCATCTGGGAATCGTCCCAGTGGTAGAGCACCCGCACGTTAAGCGGAAGGCCTGGGTTCGACGCCCAGCTCTGGAATTTTTCGCATAGTTGGTAAAAATTAATCAGCCAAAACACTCCAACTTGCTTAATATACCTAATATATTAGATTATTTGTAAAACTAAATTTCTAGAATATGACTGAATTACGACTACACAAACAAGTGTAATTGATTATAATCGATTACAATTACTCAAAGTTCGGATGGAACTGTCTTACAATTATTTTTCGAGAAACTACAAGAAATAAAACTTAAAAATAGCAATATTAAAGACACATAAAACATTATTTAATACGGCGGATTAATTAGTTAAAATTTTTTATTTGGGAATACCTTATTCCCCCGTACACGATATATATTTCGGTTACACACATAACCATCTTCAGTCGTTTCTGGAGCTCTCACTAATGGCGGCTTCTTTTTATATCTTCGTCGTTCTTCTTCTTGAAAGTTCGATGCATGACGTCGTCCCATGATTGGTCGATTGTATGAAGCGTATCGTTGATGCTGCCCTCTGTCGTCAATATTTCTAAGCTCTCACGAATGTAGGCATATATACTATTTTTAAAGTTGGCTATTTTTTTAATATTTTTAAAATCAATGGTAATGGGCTCTTTCAAAGCAAGACGGGCTAGGGCGGTACTTTGTTTCTGGAGGTTAATGTCTTTAAAATGTTCGTTTTTTCGTTCTTTAATTTTCCTTTTTGTAACGCCGATGTAGCAATTTTCTTTATTAGTATCGTTTGACATAAAATTAATTTTATAGATCCCTGCGGTTTCGATGGGGTTCATTGGGTCTTTTTCCGATCTAATGCGCTGAAAGATTGTTTTATTAGGTTTAATTGGAATACGGAAGTTCTTTTTACTGGCGATATTAGAAAGTTTGTTGGCTATCCCTCGGCTACATTAGGAACAAATAGGAACTCGGCAAAATACATTAGGAACAAATTTAAATATATAGCTAAATTAACGAAAGAAGAAAAATTTTACAACCACAAACTTCAAACCATGTGCTCTCCGGATGATTACCGTTTAAAAGTCAATAAAATAAACAATTTTTGCAAGAAAGAAAAAGAGATTTACCACAATAACCACTATAAAAAACTTAACTTTTGGATGAGAAATAATAAATGCTATAAACAAGGTCAAACTAAAAAAGAAGATCAATTCATTAATCTATCCTCCTTAACTCTTACTCAACAGCAAAAAGCCACTCTAAACCTAGGTCCCAAATTCATTCTTGATGACAAAATAGATATCAATGATACCGTTGCGAGCATTGAGGCCGCCATTATCTCATTACCCCCCTCAGATAAACAAGCTATCCGTATGCACGCCCAACAAGAAATGAATAAAAAACTTAAAACTACTGTTAAAGATCATGAAGACCGTAAATGCCTCAGCGACCTAAAGAAAAATAACACGATCGTTTGCTTAAGCTCTGACAAGACAGGAAAGATTGTTATCCTAGATAAAAAAGATTACCATGAAAAAATGTAACAAACCATCAATAGTCTAAACGTTTTACATCTTCCCAAAGACCCCACCACGAAAATCAATAATAAACTAAAAACTTTAATAAAAAACGGTACCTGGCCGGAACAGAAAGGTCCGAACTATAACAATACCGCTAATTTCGCCCCCCGGATTTTTGCTAAATTTAAAGATCATAAAAATCCCCCCTCCCTTCGCCCAATCGTGAGCAAATGTGAAGGCCCCACCTACACTCTTGAAAAATATATGAAAGATATTCTGCAAGAAATTATACCCCCATCTAACAGCACTCTAACTTCCACCGACGATTTCATTAAAAACATCCGCGATTATAAACTTGATGAAAACGATATTATGGTAAGTTTCGATGTTGTAAATCTATACCCGTCAATAGATATTAAGGAAATGAACCAAATTATTAACAAACAAATTCAAAGTAGTTTTAAAGATATAGACATAATTAACACCCTAACTAGTGCTATAAATCTAATTTTAAATAACTCATATTTTCAATATAATAATCACTTCTACCAACAAATAAAAGGAGTCCCCATGGGCTCCCCCATATCCGGAATAATTGCCGACTGGAAAATGAGAATCCTTGAAGAACAGATTAAACAGACACACAATAATACCATCAAACTTTGGCTTCGCTATGTCGACGATATCTTCGCTATCCTTACCACCCACAATAATGAAGAAAATAATTTGATCAATCAACTTAATGCCATAGACCCGAACATTAAATTTACCTACGAAAAAGAAATCAATAATAGCCTCAATTACTTAGATGTGAACATAACCAGAAACAATAATCTCATTGAGACCACCATTTTTCGAAAACCTACTTGTAATACTAATATAGTAAATTTTAAATCTAAAACCCCTTTCAACTATAAAATTGCTGCTATTCGTTCCTATATCGACCGCGCTTTCAAAGTGTGTTCTAACAACGACCTCCTTCAAAAAGAAATTGCTTTCATAAAGAAACAATGTCAAGACGCCCACTACCCTCGAGAAATTTTCGACAAAGTTTTCAAAGCTAGGCAACGTAAATTAAATGTTATAGACAACCGTCAAAAAGATAAACCACGTTTTACTACCACTATCCCCTTTAGCCGAGGGATAGCCAACAAACTTTCTAATATCGCCAGTAAAAAGAACTTCCGTATTCCAATTAAACCTAATAAAACAATCTTTCAGCGCATTAGATCGGAAAAAGACCCAATCAACCCCATCAAAACCGCAGGGATCTATAAAATTAATTTTATGTCAAACGATACTAATAAAGAAAATTGCTACATCGGCGTTACAAAAAGGAAAATTAAAGAACGAAAAAACGAACATTTTAAAGACATTAACCTCCAGAAACAAAGTACCGCCCTAGCCCGTCTTGCTTTGAAAGAGCCCATTACCATTGATTTTAAAAATATTAAAAAAATAGCCAACTTTAAAAATAGTATATATGCCTACATTCGTGAGAGCTTAGAAATATTGACGACAGAGGGCAGCATCAACGATACGCTTCATACAATCGACCAATCATGGGACGACGTCATGCATCGAACTTTCAAGAAGAAGAACGACGAAGATATAAAAAGAAGCCGCCATTAGTGAGAGCTCCAGAAACGACTGAAGATGGTTATGTGTGTAACCGAAATATATATCGTGTACGGGGGAGTAAGGTATTCCCAAATAAAAAATTTTAACTTTTAAATAGCAATATTGTTTGTACATGACAACATGCCTGCACGAGGGGTATCTGTCTAGAGTGAAGTGCCTTGGAGGGAGGACTTTTTAAGGGGCTCTAAAAAGTATTCACGTTACATCTGGAGAAAACCATCATTAAGACTTTTATTTAACCTAAAGATTACTTCTGTAGCCCCTTCTCTTATAGGAAGTCAGTGTACACCACTGATTAGGCATCTGCACATTCTTTGTAAGTGCAAAAAACGTTTGTAAGTAATAATTACAACAAAAAGAAACAACAGGCCTTTTGTTTGAAATTACTTAAGTGATATGATAATTTTAAGAAATAAGAGAGGGCTCCAAAAAGGAAAGTTTGCTTCAGAGTGGCTTTTTGAGGCCCAGATCATGTTTTTCTAGAATACAAATAAAGAAACACAAGGTCATTAGTTAAGGAACTTAGACTAAAAATACCGGCATATAAATTTAACTTTTCAAAATCAGCTGTACATATTGTAATACAACGGATCTGTGGGTGAGCTGTTAGCTGTTTTGTAAGCAGTAAACAACTTTTTTTTTTTTTCTGCTTAAACAGTGCTAGGTGATCCAGTTAGAATATTAGATGCACAAACCTAAAAAGTTATAAAAGACAAAAAAGAATTCTAAAAAATAAAAATAAAAGTACCATAATAATAAAAATCCAAGAGGCTGGAAGAATAACTATATGGATTTTGAGGCCCCTACGTGTGGGGCCGCCAGGGCATTTTCCCCGCCATGCCTCCCTATTTTTATGGCACTGCTCAAAGTGATATTATCAAAAATCTTTTTAATTTTATTAACAAATTTAATGTGTGTATATTTTAGTAACATAAAATTACAATTTATATTATAAAAAAATAATTAAAAATTGAGCTACTTTAATATCTAACTTTAATATCTAAATATTGTCAGGCAAGAAAAAAGTTTAAATTACTCACTACTGAGTGAAAGAATTTTTGTGTGTGTGTTTCTAGTTAGCTTACCCACTGTACTCCATTTGTTGACCGAACACTGGGTTAACAAAAAGGACTTAAGAAAAATGATTTTTTTGTAGTACAAATTTTTCTTGAAAAATTAAACTAAAATTAATTAGGATAGCAAATAGATCATAAAGCACAATACATTAGTTTGATATCCTGTTTTTTAAATATTTTTAGAATTATATTCAAAAATCTAAAAATTGACCCACTGTACCCCCGTCTCCCCTATATTTTCATTTATTGCAAGTTGGATATTAAATGTAAAACTATTACTACTAAAATTACATGTAAAACTATAGTTAATTAATGAAGTCATTTATACATTTAGTGAGATTTATTTCGAATACAAACCTTAATTGATGCAGATCTGAATTCTTTACAAATTGATAAAATTTTTGCATGATACATTCTTATGTGAGTATTGTCTTGTAAAAATTTAACAACAACATCCATCATTTGTTGACAAACTATAAAAAGTAAAATATTAAATGTTTAATTAAAGGGAAAAAACAAGAACATTAAAAACTAATTAAACATAAAGGGAAAACTTGATTCTTGAAATAAACACAAGATAATATTTAATTGAATCAAGAATTAAAGAGTTTCATTAGCATGTGTGACTAGTTTATAAAAAATAATGCTCTGTGTTTCAGTCTACATAAAATAAGCATATTGATAATCATTATTAAATATTAAAAGAAAATTCAAAATTTAAATTTCTATTCAAATTCTAATTATCTAGATATTATGAGATGGCTCAAAGATTTTTCCCTATATAAATAGAATATCCACAAACTTGCATCAATAATGCAAACCATGCATAAAAGAAAACTGAAAGGAAACAGAATATTGGTAGACTGCAGAAGAAAGGTGCAAGAAAAACAAAGAAATAACAGTGTGAATAGAAAGAGCAAAAATAATAGAAAGATTGGGAAGGGGATGAATATTAATGTGGAAGTATGAAACAAACCATAAAAATAAAACAGAAAGTTGACAACAAAATGTCTATAAAAATAAATAAATATATTGCACAGTGAATAAAACGTTACTTTCCCATATAATGTATTCTGAAGCTAGGCCCCAAAAGATCTACAAATATGTCATTCAACTTTGGTTAAAACTATGCAAAATTATTGACTTACGCTATATTTTTCACGCCAAAGACGAAACCAAAATGATGCAAACCATTTTACTTGCTTTTTCAAAGAAATTCTGCATTTCCAAAAACATCTTTTTGGAAGACAATTTTCTGACTTTACAGCGAGATGAACAAACGGGGCATAGTTTCTTTTGCTGGGTAGGGCTAGAAACAAGATCATGTTTTTTCTTTGTCATTCATTAATGTAAATAATATTGTTATAATCCCTGCCTTTTCTCTATTTTTCCACCTTTGCTATCAGCTATATACTATGCCATCAACAAAAGTATTTCAGAAGCATTAAATGCAGCAAAAATACTGTCATGGATGTTTTAATGCTGTGGTAATTACAGGGTTTGAGCTGAGTTCAAAAATCCTTTAGCAAAAAGCTAAAATTAGAAATAAAGCTTTAGCAAAATGTAATAAGGCTCGTATACCTATGAATTCACCTTTCCCCACTTTTCTTAAAATTTTAAGTGTTTAATTTTCATTTCCAGACTGAACCTTAAAAATCAGTCATATTTTTAAAGGATTATCTAGTTACAAAAAAAAAAAAAAAAAAAAAAAAAAAATTCTCACTAATGTGCAGAATTTTTTCTTTGAATGCTCTGCAAAAGAGTGAAAACTCACTCCCCTTCAAACTAAGGATGAACATCATTTTCTTTTCTTCATAGTAAATTCAGCTATCCAGAATTCATCCATATCTGGCATTGCCCAATTAGCCATGCTTTTATCTATTTTAATTTTATAGTTTAAACCTAGAACTCAATTTGCACTCATAATCCGTAATAAGGAAAAATCTAATACCTGGAATCACCAGTCACAACAATTCTAGACATTTTACTGTATTTATTTTTTCAATGAAGAATATGCCACTAGCCAGATGCCTGTCTATTTAGAAAGTTGTTTTAACATTCCAAACAGTCAATTTTTGGCCAAATAAAATGAAGAATCACTTTTCTCTAACAAAATAACATTCAGTACTATGAAAACATACAACAGGAAATAGAGGGGGGGGGCAATGACGCATCCCCACCCTCTAATAGAATCTAGAAAAGCTGTGATGCCTGCTAATAAAAAAGTAGGAAAATTAAAGAACTGAGAAATGAGTTTTAGAAAATAATGAATAGTACGATCCCTGCATATTACTTTTTTAGGTCTCAAACAGAGTATGTTTTAACTGGTGTCTACTATATATATAAAACTTGCAACATGGCCCGGCGTTGCCCGTGCAATGGAAGAGAAATGCACATTTACATTAAATATAGATTTTAAAGGGAAGGAATGTGAATCCTCCCGCTGCAATGATAAAAAATAAGAACATTGGACTTCCTGCTGCAATAAAAAAAAAAAAAGTGAACACGGCACCTGATAGCATACAGAGGTTACCGGGAATGGGACGTCGCTAGGCTGGAATGTGAATCCTCCAGCTGTAATGATAAAAAAAGGATGTGGAACTTCCTGCTGTAACAACAACAAAAAACTAAACATGGCACCTGATAGCATACAGAGGTTACTGGGAATTGGGCATGGCTAGGCTTCTCCCCTTCTAGGTGTCTGTAGTCAGTCATTTATCGCTAATACCTATGCAACTACTAAAAACAAATAGAGTCCAATCTTCGGTATGAGATCGTAAAGGGAAGGGATGTAAATCCTCCCGCTGCAATGATAAAAAAAGGACCTGGGACTTCCTGCTGCAACGAAAAGAAGAAAGGAACAGGAGACCTGCGCCAGCTTACAGAGGTTACACTTTAGTGTTTTTTCAAATTTCTGTTGTTAATTATCTAATAATGAGAGTAGCAAATATTAGCAACTACAATTAACATAGACATTAAGCTACGATGAATTTTATTATAACCTTCATAACATAGTCTGATTCTAATGATTTATAACTTTATAGCTCGCTAAGTCAATTCTTCAGCAGTTTCACACTGCCTCCTAGTATCACTTCTTTGGCTGCAGCAGATTTTCAAAAAAATTTATGTTTCTTAGGTGGCATGCTTAAAAAATAACTATGCGCAGAGTACAAAATTTCGACTATCAATATTAATTTTACACATCACCAAAAGTCGCAATTTTTATTTGAAAAAGTAACCACCTGAAGTTCAATTAAAAATTTAA